>JARHVA010007717.1:505000-620189 GCA_037957365.1 Torreya grandis | reverse complement strand
GAATATGGTGTGTCAATTCACACAATGATGAATCAATGGTGAATTCCCAATACTCATAATTTCATACACCTAAAAATATCCATATAATTCATAAGAATCCTATTATACCAAAACACGTAATCAACTCTGCATAGAACACACAAAAAAATTATTTAACTTACCATCCATAACCCTCAAGGTATATAGATCTAGTACCTCATCTACAATCATCCCATCTCTCAAAAATAGATGTGCCCATTTGTTCTCACTCCACCAGACCACATAGGCCTTAGTTAGTCCAACATCATCCATATTAGGTACCTCAATATCCAAATCATGCTTTGTCACTGGCATAGGAGCTATCTCAACAATTGATGGCCTAGGCCTCCTCCCTAGCCTCGTAAGAGGTTGAGAACTCCTAAACAACACCATAGGTGTTGGGGGCACATCTTATATGATACCTAATTTTTGGGTAACCCTCTCACACTATAAACCACTCATATACATTATCCCACTGATCATGTATCCAATAGCCACCCTGAATATGCCTCGACTATGTATTATTCTCAAGCCACCCCTGATAGCCCCTATAACGTCTCCAAAAAGTATCTTCTACTATTAAACTATCTAGTAACTATAGACAATAGGTAGTACTCCTCTTCGGTGCATGCCATATCCTAGTCCATCTATCTAAAAATACCTATGTGTCATCCAATCAATGTCATGGATATGCCACTGGCCTAATCATAGCTATGTGATCATATGCCAAATAATGCAATAGTGTTGACACACTAATACCCCACTACTCATCTCCTATGTAAAGTGGTACAAGTCCCTATATGAATGAGCTAACATGGTACAACCCCAAGAATAAATGGTACCATGATGTTCAATGTCATACATTATCTCATGTATCTTATATGAGATAGAGACACCACTCCCATCTATTTCAATAGATTATGACAATAACACATCTAGAAAAAATTTCAATCGCAAAACATCGGCCATCACAATCATGGTAATATGTCACTATAGCTCCTTGAGGGATGAGTCCCCACAACCATGGTAGAGAAGTACCTAGATGATTGTTGTATATCTTGCAAACTATTAGCCTCATGTAATACATCCCATTGCCCAAAGATTAGAAATTGTAGTATTTGGTATACATCCTCCAGTGTCACATTCATCTCAGCCATAGGTAATTAGAATGTACATGTGTTTGCATTCCACCTCTCACATAGTGTAGTGATCATATGCTTATCCAAGGGCATAGGCTTTAGAAAAGTAGCATATTGTAGGCCTACTCTATCGAATACCTCTATCTTAGCCTTAGACATCAGATAACCATATAGTCTTTCCATCATCTTACCTATCTGTAACTCCCTCATATGGGCATCAACCTACAAAATTATAACAAAATCTGACATCGATAAAATAATATTATAACCAGCAAATAACAACAAGAATCGAAAGTTAGTCAACAATGTTGAGTATCATATCTTGGGCCTAATAGACATTGCCACTACCTAGAGGATAGTGGCACTATACAGTAGTACCACACTCTGAATATTAGTGCCAAGATTTGGATATTAGCACCTAGAATGGGACAGTAGTGCCAACTTTCTCTAAACCAGCCCAAATATAGTCCTTTTCTAGAAAAAATAATAATATAGACAAAAAAGTGACAAAAAATAGGAAAATTTAGGATCCCTTACTAGGTGAACCTCCTTCCTAGCCTGAATACATGCCTCAACCTCCTCATAGCATGAGAAACTAACATCTCATCTCCTCGACATGCTTCTCTCTCTCATAATCAAACTTCTTTCCACTCAAATGATGCAAATGAATTGCCAATCATTCAAAATGACCTATTTAAGTCTTAACTTACCCAATGCCACCCTATTAAGGTTCCCCCTACATGCCAATTTCACTAATTAATACAACTCTCTTATTATTACCATATCTTGATAACCACAGCTCTGATTTGCGAACCATTTCTTGCACATGTGACTTGATAATGTTACATTCTTTCCCATATTGGTAAAACCAATCCTCTCATCATTTTTAAACCTAAAAAATGACAAAAACAATGACATTCTCTTAACCATACAACATACCAATTACCTGTCCAACTACACATTACCTTATCAACTCTAACATAATAAATACATTATTCAAACCTAATACAACATCACAATTACCACATAACACCATCACAATTGATCATTACCACTTTTGGTTACATATCCTCATCATATTCTCGGATCTCTCACCAAAAGGGGGTAATATGTATAGATTGCTTCAGATATACAAAGTTACATTCAGATTTTTAGACATATAGGCATCCAGAATCATAGATTTTTAGAGATACAGACATACGAGTCTACATAGGTTTACACAAATATTCTAATGCACATATTATTCAAATTATATAGACACGCAAGTCTACATAGGTTTACATATGCATAGATTATTCATATTACATAGATGTACAAGTCTACATAGGTTTACACAGGCATCCAGAATCACAAATTTTTAGATATACAGGTGCATGGGTCTAAATAAGTTTACGTAGGTATTTAAATGTACACTTTACGTATATATACATCTTTGACATAGTTATCCCAATTTATTCAAATATTCCAATAGACAACTACATCACTCAAATATCAAAATTAGGGGGCATGATGTAGAGTGCACACCCTTGGTCTTTATTTTTAGATTTATCAGGTTACATCAGTATCATCACCAAGTTTTCACCAGTTTGGGTCACAAGGCCGTATATAGTGGTTGATCTATAGTATTACATTAGACCCAGTTTACACACTTAGATTTACAGTGGAAGCAAGCGAGCCTTATTTCTCCACACCTTCAGTTTACATACTCAGATTTAGAGTGGGGGAAGTGAGCTTTGTTGCTCCACACATTCAGTTTACATTACTCAAATTCAAAATAGGGGCAAACAAGTCTTGTTTCTCCACATATTTAGTTTACACACTCAATTTTAGTATACGGGGCATTTACATCATATGTTTCCTTTCACATATTACACTCCAACTCTCATCCACTTCTCTAAAAAAGAAGTGGGATAAATCCAAATTACATTCACACAGGTAACTACAGGGATGCATTTCTATTTTATTTTACTCTAGTCCTTCCATTTCATTGCATTACTAGAATAAAATGGGGGTAAATGTAAACACCCTAATTTGGTTAAGAAAACCACAAGCACTATGTCTTTTGTTTCTCTTTCACACAAGGGTCTTTATGAAGGTTATAGTCCTTATTTGCATGGTCATCTTGAGTCTTTTGATCTTTATTATGTCTTATTTTCCCTATTTTTGACATCCCTAGCAATCACATGTCACATTTTCCCAATCCCATGGACCCCTAGCCTATCATCCCTAATTTTTATCCTATTCTGAGCCTTAGGACATTAACATCACTTTTAGGATAGTATCACCACATGGTGCTACTGTCCACTTCTGCCTTCATTTTTTGATGGGCCCTTTCACTCGTGTTTGAGTCCTGACCCTTCTCTTATGTTTTTTATATCTTTTTCATGACTTGTCAGCCAACGAATAAGGTATTATATTCCAAACAAAGATCCTCCTATAAAAAGATCCCCACAGGTCATTTTGCATATAGCACTTACTATTTTGGCACTTATTTACATAAAATCAACCAATAGTAAAGCTCAAATACTCTGCATACTACTCAACATTCACACCTAGACAAAGAAGTGCCTAGGTGAAATTCATTCTAGCATATCATGCAAGTTTATGATGCACATTCCCTAAGGGAGAACTACATGCGATCTGAGACCCCTAACATTGAGGTTAATATAGGCAACAATTAGGATAATAGAGGTTCTACTTCGTGTAATTGTAACATCTCACAACCTAGTTTTTTTTTCCTTTTGAAGTTGATTATTTAATTATTTCATGTGTGTAAGTATTTATTAGGGTTTTGAAGAAGAATCAGTCAAAATAGTGACATAGATGAGCCCCTGCACAATAGAAAACCATCTACATGACCCTCAATATCTCTCGTAGCTTCCCTAAAATGTATAGACAGACACTACAAGGACACTAGTGCCAAAATTGGACATTTAGCACCACATGATGCTACTGTCCTAAATGGGGCAATACTATCCGGAGCAAGAACTAAAAAAAAGTCAATAGAATAAAATTCATCTATGTCTGCTCAACTGTCTCCAGTACTCAGATCTGTGTATATCTAAATAAGTCCACTTTCTCCTTGTATTTACTATTTTTGGAAAGTTCCAAAGGAACCAATAAATTCTAATTTTATTCTAGATTAGGAATAGACCCAGCCCTTTAATCTAGTTTAGGATTTACATAGTAAAACCCTAAAAGGTTAAAAAAACTAGGAATTAATATTTTCAAATACATGCAACCATATTCAAATATCTACAGTGATAATGTCTTAATAGAATGCTAATCAATTTTTATACTAATTCTCAAGATGAATTCTAGATATTGTAAGATAGGCATGGCCTTAAATTTAATTTGCATTAATATGTGACTCTTTGTTATTCCCCCCTTCTCATCCTTCTCGCCTACCCCTCTCTTGCCCCCCCCCCCCCCCCCCATCCCGCCCATAACTTACATATGAAATGTGGTGAGGCCAACCCAAATGATACATTTTAATTCAAATTTTTGTTAAGGTTCTTGGGGTATTGTTAGCATAGATTTTTCTAGAATATGGAAGCAATTTACTTAATATTGTAGGGTATTATGACACAGATTAGGAAAACTTTTTATATCTATGACAACAAATGTGGTTGGCCAAAACCATAAATAAGGAACCATTTTAGATGAAATGTATGTAAAATTTAAATATGTACACACAAATTATATATATTAAATATATGTTAAAATTTATGTTGTCAAATATCTAATATTAAATTTAGATGTCTAAAAATAAACATATATAAATACTCAAAATAACTTAATTTTATGATTAACAAATATATTAAAACTATTTTTAACTATTTGTAAAATTTCACTTAAATAAGTCTTTTTTTAAAATATCTACTAGTTTATAATTAAAAAAGAAAGTCTAAAATACATTATTAACAAAAACAATGACAATATATCAATAATGACTTGAAAAACAAACCTAAAATTAAATTTATTTATTTATACATTATAATATGTCTGTCATTATAAACTCATTATTACAAATATTTTGAATATAATAAAAAAAAAATCAATGAAAACTTCTCTTTTTATTAAATAATATTATTAATTAATCGTAAATATATAATTTAATTAATATTATTAATTAATTTTAAGTTTTGAAATGTGTTTTTCATTTTAAAAACATGTAACAAAGTTATCTGTATAAAAGTCTTCTCTGCCAGGAATTTTGGTGAGTGTTATCTGGAACCTTTTAATTTTGATGGTTTTTTCACGTTTATATGTTCCGCTTTGAGATAAACAGTGGCGTCTAAAAGCATTTACAACAAATTTGTTAATAAAAATAATTGCAGCAATGTTTGTAGGTGGGTTGAAGCAAATTTTGAAGCGCAATTCGTTACAGGTATATTTTAAAAGCAAACCTAAACCTTGTTGACCAAGTAAATCGTGGAAATTTTCAGCAATATATTTGAAAAAACATGTTACCAATAATGAGTAATGAAGCGTTACAGAATGTTCAAGCGGATTACGCATCATAATTAGGGATTCAACGCACATTCAGGTGGAGCTGTAGAAAAGCTTCTAGACTTATCCTTGCAGTAGTCATAAAACATGTATTTTCTCTGAATCCGTCGAAGTTTATTGAGTTGATCTCTATTCAGGCCCCGAAATAGGGATTGATCCCACCGATGCCCACCACAGGGCGGAGATGAAGCTGATGCTACACACCCATCCACTTCAAAGCCTTGATAGGATGTAACGAAGGGAGCTTTAGTCCAATCTATTTTCACTTTTCCGCCATCTGTAGCCCAGTCTTCGCCATTCCAAAGGGTGGAGAGGATTTTCATGGGTTGATTCTTAGGATACGGAACCCCCGCACCTTCATTGTTCATGAACACCCTGATGGGGATTGAATCCACACCAAATCTGCTCACAAACATATTAGGTGTGTGTAAGTTCTACAATCGCATAATATGTTATTTGTAGATTATTAGCGTACGAGGGGTGCGAAGAATAACCGAAGGCCGTGCAAATCACATACCATTAAACCATATGAAATACCCATACAAGATATCGTACAATTCAATGAAAGACAATTGAAAATGTCGAAATTACAGAAGGAAGCATCTCATGACATACATTATTTGCTTTTGATTCCAAAGAATTGAGTAATTATGGAAGTCTGCAGATGGATCAAACCAGAGCCGAATCCTTTGCTCTCTGTTTCCAACCCCGCTTGCAAAAACATTGGTTTGTAGATGGTAACCCTTTCGGGGAAGATTTCCCAAGAATTCAAAGTCTATTTCATCATGGGAGGCTGTGCTTGACGACATCTGATATTATACGAATGTTAGTATTGAATTGTTTATGATAAGGATATCCACATACCAATTGGCCCATTGTATCCCTACAAATTGAACAGATCTTAAAATTCATAAGAAAAAAATATTTAAAAAAATTTAGTGGCTAATGTTCTTGAATCAATATTATTTATTTCGATTTATTAAAGTCCGCATATTTTCTATCAGGTGAATTTTGATAAGATAATATAGATTTCTATAGCACTTAAAACTATGTTCTCTCTTCGTTTGCCCTATGAAATATGACATAAGAAACTTACCATCAAGCAAAATTTGTATGAGACTGGAATGGATTAACAAATGGAAAGGAGAATAGAGACGATTGGTGTGGCTAAAGGCTCAAGATTAGGTGTAAATTAACCTGGCGGAAAAAGTTTTGCAAGGAAGATAAGTATGTAAAAAGATAATGATATAAATATTACAGGAGCCTCAACAAATTTCTCTATGAAACATATCAGTTCAAGGTAATTTTAATCTCCTAGCTGTTCGATACAGGAAAATGGATCAAAATAGATATATATGTATGCACATGAAACATTCAAGAAAGCAATAATGGCTGATGAACATACAAAGGCTGCTGAGCTCGCCTGGGCGGTTAGAATATTAACGGGGGATCTTAACCACATTGTATAACTGAAAAATGGTTGAGTGGAAGCATTGTCTATATCGGTCTATGGATTGCACTTAATCCAGAAAATAAAGTTTTTGAATTTGTTCTATCTATAAAGTTGAACTTCATTCTTTTCTATTTATGATTTGTAAATTGATATGGAAGGATACCGAGGTCTTTCGTATTTTCAGGCTAGTTTACATACATAATAGGCTGTGACTGTTCCTGCAGAATTTCCAGGTATCAGTTTAATTTTCATGGTGAAGCTCCCGAACAAGTATTCGCTTCTGGAGGCAAAACCAGAACCTAAAACAAGCATTGAAAAGGAAATATTATTATCATTTTTCATTTATGATAAAGTTGTTTAAGGCAACCTCCAATACAATAATCGGTGTGTAAGTGGAATACCTGAAGCTTGATCCAAACTGAGGTGGGCTGTCTGTCCGTTATTTTGCAGCTTAATGTGATCGTTCCCCCATAACATATCAAAGCTCTCGTTGAAGGTAGAGGATTCTCCTTGTAACAAAAAGTAGAGAATCGCAATCAGGGCCGGGCTTCTTTTAAAACCTGAAAGCCTCATAAAACTCTCCATTGCTTTTGCTGCTCGCCCCAATTCTTTTGACTCCCTAAGGATTTATTATATGCATACAATTATTCAAAAGGAGCATATTGTTGTTAGGGTGTGGACACCAAGAAATTAACAGATGGAGGAGAGATAATCGAAGCGGATGACGTCACATGGGTAGCCGGCTATATTCTCTTCTCATTAAAGTTTTATAAGCGCCAAACACAATCGCCGTGTCAATTTTATTGGTAAGGAGGAATTTCAATGACCCCATAATTAATACCAACAATACAAATAAATTATAACGGACAGCTGTAACATGTTTACCAGATTCGGGCACTAAATTGACCTATGGCCTTCATTATTAGCAAGGAAAAAATATTAATTAATTATTAAATTTAAATGTGACGGTCGGTTCTGCCTGTATTGAAACTTTAATTTATGACGGTTTTTTATTCAACATTGCCCTCCGAATGACTCTGCACAAAGTATATATATTTAACCTGATTCATTATAGTTATTGATGGTGTACACAAAGTTTAATCTTATATTTATATATGTTTCTATTTTTTATTTTTATTTTTAAAAAGAGAAAGACCTCTACTAAAGAATAAATTGACATATATATATATAGAGGGGTTTTGTTATTAGTAGAAAATATTAATCATCTAAATGCAAACAATAATTTTCCATGCTGAGGTACCTTGTTAAATCATGTTTGCTGATAATATTTTTGGTAAGTTTTTTTAAGCAGTTTTATTTATTTAGTTTGCCCATTTTCTTCTAGAAAATAATTATAATAATAATATAATGAAATTTTTCTAGATAGATATGGGATTTTGGGCGGTTCTCAATCATATAAAGTTTTTACAAAAAACCATTCAAAGTATAAAAAGGACATCGTTGAAACTAGAGATCGTCAAAGCCAATTGAGTGGTAAGTCAAAATAGAAACCAAACAAACATAGAAAACATTACCAACAAAAAAGGGTTTAAAAACCCCAATGCAACCCCAAGGCCAACCAGCATAAAATGGATAACAAAGAATCAAATGACAGAGAAACCATACGCTTACTCAGGGTGGAGCCATGTCATCCCAGTCTTTGATAAAAATAATTTCCTTGCCTTTGAATTATGTAATAGAAGCCCCATCAATTACCAAGTGCTTGTGTTCTAGAGAAATAACTTTGCACCCACCCATAGAAGTTGTTGTGTTGTTACTATCAAGTCTGCCCAGCATTGCCTTTGAAACATCCTTTCTTGGCGAATTTCTGAGCCAGTGAGGTGCTGCAACCTTGCCATGAGCCACAATTTAGTCAACTTTTTAACTGCCTCCACCCTTACTCTATTATGTAGATTCTCCTTCCATTAAGTGATTTCTGCAATTGGGCTTTTGATTTGTACCATGGGTGGCAGAAGTACCCTTCTGAAGAATCCGAAGAATAAACCTTTTGCTGGAGTTCTTCAACAAAGCTAACCAGGAGCAAGAAGCGGGTTTCCAATGCATGAAATGCTAACATCAGGACCAAACCAGTTCCATCCAAGCTAGTGAATGGCAATTTGGGAAGAGGACCTAAATCACTCTTGGAAATGTCCTCCAATAGACCAACACAATGCTCCAATTTGATGAAAAAAGAAACCAAAGTTGAAACCACTTCAACGTCAGAAAGCAATGCCATAAGTTTTAAAGCAAACAAAGCATCCACCTCCAAGTTGACACAACTATGAATGCCCTATTCCAGGTAATCATTTCCTAACACCAACTAAAATGCCTCAAACAACTCCTCTGTTGGCACCCAAAAGATATTTTTTATTCTTCCCTAAGATATCCCCCTCCTCAAACACCATATCCTAGATGGAGTTGCCACCATAGACAACAGGAGTGGCCAGCGCAATTGCAACCCCACAATCCATGATAAAAACCAATGACAATAGGAAAAAACAAGTCACAACCTAAGTAGAGAGTCAAGTGAAAAGCTAGAATAATACAAAAACACCATTCGGCTTAAGGATATCAAGCCAAATCAAAGCCACTAAATGGGATCAAGTGTCATCATGAAACCATCATGAGACACACATGCCACAGGATTGCCATCATGCAAGCCAATGAATTGGCATCCTTTACATTTATGGAAAGACCATCGTCATGGAAATAATCATTATGGATGATTAAGGAAAAAAATTAACAAAAAATTTAGCCCATCCACTAAAAATGTAGATAAAAATAACAACTGCTCAACTAGAGAAAAGAATTTGCCAATAAGCCAAACCTTCCCCTTTTTGTAATTATTTTTTATTTATTTTTTAAAATAATTTAAAAAAAATGGAAATATAATTTAACATCCCAAGTCGAAGGAGATAAGGGATGGAAAATCCTCCCAAGTTTTACGCAAGTTGTCCACTTTACTCATTTCCATTTGGTCAATGCCATAATTAGCCAGAAAGTCAGTAGCAACATTTGCTTTGCAGTAGCAATGATTAGATTCTAGAGAGGCAAAAAGAAACAATCTATCCCAAGCACCAAACAAGATGTTTTCCATATTCCAAGAATTGGCAGCCTTTTTTTGAAAAGCAAAAATGATATTTTGGGAGTCCCCTTCGATGATGAGCTTATCGATAGTACATTGGATTGCAAGTTCAATCCCATTACCTAGGGATTGTACTTATGCTTCATTATTGGTGCCATCTAAAAGTTTTGTGGGCATTGTCTTGACCAAAGATTTACTACAATCATGAATAATACAACTAGCCCCTGATGCACTTAGATGTACTCTTGGGGCACCATCAAAATTCAACTTGAACCACCTTGCTGATGGAGGGGTCCAAGAGCTCTTATCCTTTCTTACTTTTTTTTTTCTAGATTCTAATGTTAACCCATTAACAAGGGGAAGAGAGATAAGTCTCCATTTTGCACTCATTCTCATGTCCCAGTTTGAGAGAAAACCATTTCTCCTTTTGACTTGAGATGAAATGACTTCTAAAATTGACACCTCAAATTCTTTTAGTATTGTAGCAAGGGACTTTTCTTTACCTTCAAAAATATGTTGGTTTCTTTCCTTCCAAAGAGTCTAAATAAGGATGGCAAGGCTGACACGCCAAAGGCCAAACATAGAGTTTTTGTAATCATCGATTGGCCAAGATGAGAACATAGTGTTCAACAAAGGTGGCCAGGCCCAAGACCATCCCAACTTACACCATTAGCCTGTCTTGAGTTCAAATGTGGTTTTGAATAGTAAGCCATGCAAAGACATCGACTTTCTAAAGCCCAATTTTGTCCTAGTAGAGAAATCTTGCCCAAGACATCATATCATCTATAGCATCAACCATCTAATAACCAAGGTTGACTATGTAAACCCTAGATTTGGCACCAATTAAATAAAGAGTGTCTTCCTTATCATTTAGCAAGATTTTCCTATTCTTTAGGCATTCAACTATTATTACGCACTACTCCATTGGAATGTCCAAAACTTCCATACTTTTCCACCCCAAAAAAGGCAAACCATTTGTAAGCTTTAGTTACACATAATTAATAACTAGGGTGCCCCAAGTTATAGATAAAATACGCCTAGCCTTAACCAAATGAGGTAGCTCAACAATTAGCTTGTGTCCATTCCAAGATTCCTCCCATAATTTGGTTGTCCTTCCATTATTGATTGTCCAAGAAACATGATCCACAATAATAGGCCTAAAATTCAATAAAAATTTACAAAAGTGTGACCCTTTAGGTGGGTTAGTAACAGAAATCATACTCCAGGGGTTGTCTAAAACCAAATATTTACTTCTCAACAATTTAGACCATAGGGAATCAGATTTGGAAATCATTCCACAAACCAACTTAGCCCCAAGAGCTTTGTTTTGAAGGTTCAAATCCTTAACTCTAACTCCTATTTTCTTTATTTTACAAACCCTTTCCCATTTCAAGAGGGATTTTTTCTTGATTTTGGGCTCCTTGCCACAAAAAATCATTCATGATTTTATTGAGTTGTTTGACAATATGGTAAGGTGGTTGAAGCACCAAAATATAGTAAATTCGAAGGGAGATCAAGACCAATTTGATGGGAGTGATTCATCCAGCTAGAGTCAGCCAACGTCCTTGCCAAGAAGCTAGTCAGGAATTAAAGGAGTTAACCAAACCATCCCAATTAAATGTTTTTGACATCCCAGAAAAGAGAGGAACCCCTAAGTATTTGGAAGGAAATTTGCCAATGTTAAAACCCAAAACTAAAGCAATAACCTGTTGTTCTTGTTCATAACAATTTGTGAAGAAAATTCTAGACTCCCTAGTGTTCACCATTTGTCCTGACGCCACCTCATAGCTATTCAAAATAGATTTGAATATTTGTGCTTTCCCTACTAAAGCTTGGCCAAAAAGGAAAGTATAATCTAAAAATTGTTGGCGAGTAAGATTTTTGATACCTTCAGTGGCTTGTATGCCATGGAGCAATGAGGTTTCCTTAGTGAATTTCATTACACATCATAGAGCTTTAGCCAATAAAAAAATAGAAAGGGAGAAAGGGGATTGCCTTGTCTGATTCCTCTGGAAGTTTCAAAAAAACCCATCATACTGCCATTAATAAGAATAGAGTATTTGGGGTTAGAGATGCATCTTAAAAACCGGTTACACTATCTTTTGTCAAACATAAATTTTTCCTAAATCTTAAAAAAAAAGCTGCAATTAACCCTATCATAAGCTTTACTAATGTCAAGTTTGAGCATCATACCCTTTCGATGCGTGACAAATACGGAACATATGATTTCATGTGAAATGATAACTCCTTGAATATTTTTGTTGGGGACAAACCCAGCCTATTCCTCTGAAATCAAAAGATCAAATATCTACCTAAGCCTTGTTGCCATTGCTTTGGAGATGATTTTATACACCATGTTACATATATAAATAGGCCTAAAATTGCTAAAAAATTCTTGTGTTTCCTCTTTTGGAATGAGTGAGATTAAAGTGGCATTGAGATCTGAAATAAATTTATTCAGTCTTCTAGATTATTCCATCATTTGTAGCACATCATCTCCCACCAAATCCAATAAAGTCTAGAATACGTCCATTGGAAAACCATTTGGACTAGGTGCCTTGTCCTTTTCTATATCAAAGACCACAGTTTTGATTTCCTACAAAGTGAAGGGAACCATTAATCTCACATTTTATTCGAGAGAAACCAGTTATGGGATGAAACTTAAATTATGATTATGAGCTTCAAAATCTGAGATTTTATCACTATTAAGGAGATCATTGAAGAAATCAACAACCTCATTCCTAATTTCTAGTTGGGTGACCAAAATGCTATCAATAAATGATCTAATTTGCAAGATATAAGAGAAATTATACCTGATTTTGATCAAGTTGTGGAAAAAGCCAAGTTCCTATCTTCCTCTTTTAGCTATTTAGTTCTAGATTTTTGTTTCCAAAAAATTTCTTCTCTTTGGAGCAGTTATTCATATTCAACAAGTAAAGATTTTTCTTTACCATATGAAATTTTATCCATTTCAACTTGGTATATAGTTCAATTAAGACTTTTTAGATCAACTTCGACTCTAATTTTCTCTTGAAATATATTTTTGAAACAATCAATGTTCCACTATTGAAGACAACCCTTAATAAATTGTAATTTCTTTGCCATACAAAACATGGGGAAATGAGAATGAATGTGACAATTCTTCCACCGCAACTCCATGAGCCCTAGGAGGGAATGATCTCTAAGCCACATTTTCCTAAACTTAAATGGACAATAGGAGGGTGTATGATCAATATTAACATTCAAAGCATTAGGCAAATGATCAGAGCTAGCAAAGGATAAAATGAAACTTTCATAAGTCTAGTTTTGAGACATCCAATTATCTGAAACTAGAAATCTATCTAGTCACTCCAATATATTATGTTTGCCACATCTTTTATTACTCCAAATGAACATTCCATGCTTGGGAGGTATATCTAAGAAATCAATGTTTAAAATGAACTGGGAGAAATCAAGATTACCTGGAGTTCTTAAACCTTTTCCACCTTATTTCTCTGAAGGATATAAAATGGCATTGAAATCCCCTCTTATTACAATTTTAGAGTTATAAAAATGTGCAAAAATATTAGTCAGCTTATTCCAGAGAAGAGATTTACTATTTTCATCATTAGGACCATAAATATTACAAAGAAAGAAACTCAAATCAGTCCTAAAACAAGTGATTTTGTAGATTTTTTGGTGGTTACCCATTTCAAGGATGTCCACCTAAACTTTTTAAGGAACCCAAACAATTGCCAAACCTCTCGAGGCCCTAATAGCTTCTCCAAATTAAAATTTTTTCTAGCAAATTCATATCAAATTTGATTCATCCTCTAAATTTAACTTGGTTTCTTGAACCAATGAAACATCAAGACATTCAATTGAGAGCAGACATTTCACCAAATGTCTTTTGTTAAGGGCATTGAGACCCCTAACATTACAGAAGATGATTTTCATGATCCTTGAGGGAGGACTTCCACCTCCCATTATCCAAATCAAAATATTTAGAAAGATTTCTTTGTTTACCAAGAGAGGCTTCCCCTAAAATACACTCTTGGTGATTTTCCCTCCCTCTTCTTTTAGGTTTATCACAATTTGGTTTTGAATTTCACTTTAAATTTGAGAAATAGACAAACATTCTCTGGAATTCAACTCTTCTTCCAAGTCAAATTCCTCAACCTCTGAATCACTAATCAAGGCCTCAATCATAGGGTTGTCTTATCACTGATTTTGATTATCTTTTGATTTTGCATTGCTTTTATCCAAGCTATGATCAGAGTGTTGTATGATATTCTTGATAGTTTGGGACTATTCTAAAATGAAATCAAATCCTTTAATCATCGTATTAGGGGATATTGCATCAATCTTACCTAACTTATCTGGCAAGGCCTTTGTTTCAAAAATTTTAACACCAATAGTTTTGGAAGGATTACAATTTATAAGAAAAATATTCTAAAGATTTGGAGTGGCATTATCCTATGTCCTTGAAAATGGAGTAAGAACTTTGTCAAGATGTTCCTCAGCTAATTGCTTTTTCCTTTTGTCCCTCACCAAATTCCTTTCCTGGGTAGACAAAAAATTCCCAACATTGTGAATGCAGAAAGCCGTGGAAGAAGTAGTAACTAGTTTCCAAATCTTGCTAGTCTTTTCTTTGTAAAACCTAACAACTATTCTATTTTTCTAACAAAATTTCTAAGTGTGTCCAGTACCTCTGCATTTAAAGCAATGGAATGAGACATTTTAAAAATCAATGGGTTGATTCCAAAACCACCCTTAGGATTTGATAATAATATTTTCCTAAATAACATCCTTCAGATCAATCAAAACCCTAACCCTTGCATAAGAAGCCAAACAACCTTCCTCAGTGTTTGGATCTAATTCCAAAAAGGAGTCAAGTAGATTTACCAGAGCCGACAGGCATTCATGACTCCAATATTCCATAGGGAGATCATAAAATCTAACCCAGGTGGGATACCTTCTAGGATGCTTTGAAAGTGCATCAAAGTTGGGCTTCCAAGGTTGGAGCCAGAGACAAGCTCCACATAATGCCTAGTAGGGTTTATTAAACACCTGATCTTTAATTTATCTATTAGGAAAAATGGTAATGAAAAAACCTTTTGGCAAGAATTTGAGTTCAATCTCCATACCCCAATTTTCTTCCACCCATTTTTCAATTTTGCCAATGGCTAGCCACTTCTCGATGAATTTTTCTATCAACTCCCTTTCCTCCATATACAAAACAACTTGAACATGTTTTATGGATTCCTAAGTAAACTCTTTGTCCTTACCAATTTTTAAACCTTCTTAGGTTTGTGAATCTAGAACATCGAGATATTTCAAAGCTGACAACACATTTTCCTCCTCATTATCATCAGCTTTGAAGCTTGGGAAATTTTATTTTGTCCTGCTACATAGATTTTCAAAATGTTGTGAAACTGAACCTTTGTCCAAACTTTCCAGAGCCTCTCAAGTATATTTTTGCTTTTGTACTTCCACCTCCTTTGCTCCAGAGTCCATCGTAAATCCAATCCATTTTTTAGTCATGTGAACATCCTCTTTCGATATCTGTTGGCCCACTTTCATGTGGCGACGACCAAGTCCTACTACAAAATTTAGGGCTTCTAGTTTTTTCTTTTTCCTTCACTCCTACGCCATCACTTCATGGTAATTTTTACTCATAAAATAATGATATATATGTTTATAAATAATTAAAATTAATATATATACTTAAAAAATAAAATAATAATTAAATAATAGGAAACATAAAACTTTAATAAGTTTAAAATTTAAAAAGAATATACAATCAATAAAATACATAAAAATAAATTATTTCTTTTAATGTTTCGTTAATTTTATCACATCTACAATTTTGTTATACAATTACTTTCTAATTAATTTTGAAAAAAGAGAAAAGATGGAAAAAATAAACAATCCTCTAAGTACATATCAATGTAGACGTAAAGTATAGTCAAATGTTAATGACAATCAAACATTTCTCAAAAGAAGAGAGCCAAATATTATTTATCCTTGTAAACTATGAAGGACTGGAGAGAGTTATATAAGTCTCTGAAGAAGAAAACTAATTGACTCTTAATTTCATAGTAAAGAAAACATATAAATATAAAACGATCCTCTTTTTCAAGGTCAAAAAATAAACCTGACAAATAAGATATACCTAAATAATTTAGTAATTTGTCTCAATGTGGAGGTGATGTAAACAATCCCAAAATTGTGCCAATGAAATCCTTAAACTGCAAGAAAATTAGAGTCCGATGTAGTTTAGAAATTGGATGAGCCCATCCTCAAAGTGAAGATATGTGCTATTGTAATGTTGAATCTTTGAGTCCAAAGAAGCACACAAAGCTCTATCCATTTAAACCAAAAGTAGGCTCTATAGATCTCATCTTTGATATCCATATTTATCTCTCTTTTAAATACATTTAGTGTATTAATTGAAAAATCATATGGGTAAAGTATCTGGATGTCAACTAGAATAATTGATCAATAAAAAAATAATCGGGTTAAATATTGACATGCACTAAAATCAATTGCCTAATAAGTTCATATTGAAACACTTGACTTGGTACTTGGCAAGGGACTTTCAATTTTATTGATTTGTTGGTTTATTCAGATTATTCATTGTACAGAGAGTTTGATTATTTGTGCAACCAATATTGATAAATGTGATTAAATATCTAAAACTTTCATAGTGCATAATATAAATAAAATATTTTTTAAGAATCATGTGTGTAATATTTTCAATTTAAATTTCAAATCATTTCATAATCCATCATTAAAAAATAATATATATAAAAATAACTAACTAAATTTTTTTATATAAATAATTCTAAATTATTATATGATGTCTAACGAATTCACATTAAAATAAATTAACTAAATTACTCATTATAAATATAATTCAATAATATAATTATTAATTATTAAAAATATTAATATTCCTTCTCTTTACATATATTTAACAATTTATCGATAAACCTAAATCCTTATCTTTATTTAAATTTGAGATATACTTTGTAATCTCAATAACCTCTTTCAATTAATACATGTAATATAATTTTCTCCTACAACTACCTTTGTTCATTTTTAATAAATAATCCATCAATACAAGGTTTGCCTTCTTTTCTAAATAAATATCGATCGCATGTGAAAACATAAAATCTTCAATTTCCATATTATATTTTATTTATTTTTAAAACTATTTTAATGCTATTATGACACCTCATAAATCTACAAATGTTATCGAAGGTATAACGTTATTACATGGATGGAGTAAAGTAGGTAACTATTTCCATGCACTTGTCTTGCGTGGGGTGGACTCTTGTAAAGTGGGTGAGTTTTAAGGGGTGGTTTTTTTAAATGTATATTACACATATATACATATACACACAGGGGTGATATTTAGAAATAATATCATTAATAAATTTAAATGCTAACAATGTAAATAGTTTTAAAATTAAATAATTAATATTTTAAATTATTTTATTATTTTATAAAATGAATTAATGTATAAGTATTTAGTTGTGATGTATATAAATAAATTATACTTAATTAAATATTATATATACATGTAGCATACATATTGTGATTGTACAAATTAAGAGTAGTAAATTTAAGAAATACAAATAATAAAGTACAATAAAAATTCCTAATCTATTTTAATTTACATAAACATCTCGAAATAGGAAAAGAAAGAAATTAGAATACAAATATACAATAAAATAAAATAATTATACGTCACTTTTGCAATCAAATTTACCTTCCTTGACAAGTAGTAGATGAGCCCAATGACAATGGATGCATTTGATAGTTTCTTGAATGTTGGATTGCCTTGATAGGAGCTCAAGATGTTACAACAATGATGATTGAAGGATGCTTAATAGATGACCAAGGTGGCAACAATGGCATACAAATTCATAAGTTTTATTTTTTATATGGGAGAATGATTGCTTATATAGAAGGTGGTAAAAGAATTTAATGGCTATATTTAAGCCATGTAGATTAGAGATGGAGGGTGTAAAATCATTTTATGAATTTAAAATTCCTAGAAAGACTTAGAAGAAGATTAGTGTGTGGCTTTAGGCAAATTAGAGGTCTCTAGATTTTATTAGAGATCATAAATGAGGTTAGTTGGTGGGTTAACAAGGTGATTCATAGGGATGCTTAGTGGGGGTAGTTGATGGTAGTTGGATAATGAATTTAAAATTCAAAAATAATGTGAGGATGTGCTTAGAGGTTAAGTGAGGTGATGAGTGAGGAGTAGTAATATGATTAATTGATATGGGATGAGGGGTAAGGTTAGGATGTAGGTGTAGCATGTAGGATATGCTACATTAGGACTAGGATAACTAGTAATATGATGTTAATCAGTAGAAATTAATATCGGATGATGACAAGATTAATCATGATGAAGTAGTGGTAGTTTCTAGATGTATACATTTTACCCTTCTTTGAAAGGGCATTGCAATTACAAGAAGTTAGGGTATTTTAAAGAAGAAGATGATAATGGATGTTAGTAAGTTAGGATGGATGATGCCTCCTCTAGGGTTCATGTGAGGAGGAACGAGATTGATGGACACTCAAAAGAGAAAATGAGGGGTGGAATGTGTGAAGAGGAGAAAGAGGGGTTAGGATGGACATGATATATAAGACATAATGATGATGAATATGATCAAGTTGATGTAACATTGGTAAGTTATGAGATACAATTTGATTAGAATTTAAAAAGATGATACCCTTGGAAAAGAAGTATATGAGGGAGTAAAGTTATGATCATGGTTGCGCCCCAAGTAAAGGGAGAAATCACAAACTTGGACAACTTAGACAAGTAAATCCATGATTTTTTGACCTGTCCTAATCAAAGATGCATGTTTGGGAGAGATAAGACCTTGGATTGGATGATTAATTTATATGATTTCACAACCTTTAAACATATCTTAGGCAAAGATGCAGGGTGATGAGAGCTTCTAGTATTGATTTGATTGATTAAGGAACCCATTTTTGTCAGCTTTAGATGTATCCAAAGTAAGGACACATGTTAGGAAGAGACATAAAGTTGAGATTGACAGGGAGGAATGTGTCCCAAAATGACTACATTGATGATTGGATAAGTATCCTATGATTGTTTTTATTTGAGTGATATTGTATGCATGGGAGTACGAGTAGTAGGCGAGTACACAAGTGATTGATTGTATCTCGAAAAGTTGGACTTGGTACAAAATTATGGTTACATATTAGCGATAAAGTGATAAGATGAGGAGGAAGGTGAGAAGGATTATAGTGACTAAGAGATGAAGGGATATAATGGGTCAGTGGGGCCAATCTATCCTTGAACACCCCATGTGATTAAGCACTACCTACATAGTCCATAAGGACCTTAGGATGATTTAGTTATCCATAAATGGGAAGAAGAAGATGACCAAGGATGATAAGATGAAAGTAGAGTGTCCCAAAATGACACCAAGGTGATGTATGTGTTAATAAAGACAAGTAAAAGTATGGATGTAAAGTGAGTTATTGGGTAGTAAGTGAATAAGAATAGAGATGGGGGAAGAATGAAGACAAGAATTAGGACTTAATGTGAAAGACAATAGATAAATAGAATGAAATGATGGACAAAGAGTGTGAAAATGACAAGAGGGGGAGGAACGGGTAAATAGGATGGAGTAGGGGTAAAAATTATTCATTTTCACTCTATCTCTTTCCAAATTCTGAGATGTAATCCATGAGATACATAGAGGAAAGATGGTTAGTATCTAACATGATCATCATCAAGGAGAGAGGGTTCGAGAGTATCAAAGATTAGTGATTATGGGGACCCAATAAGTACTCTCAACCTCCAATGATTTTTGCATTTTACTACATTTATTAGGGTATATTTTTTAGCAAAGCTGCATTTTACATGTGGTGACTTTGGTGGTGTAAAGAGTTACTTCACATTCATAAACATGAATTTGATAGAATAAAACACATTTTGATTAGTTTTTAGGAGAAAACATGGATTTGTGAAGTGTAGACACTTGAAATTGGACACTTTATGTCGATTATAATTATATATTCTATTAACACTCTTAACCTTACCAAAATCACTTTTCCTCTAATAGTTAATTAATTACGCAGTTAATTAATATAATTTACTCCTAATGAGAAATTCTATGGATTTGGAATTACCTATTTTCTAAATGCACAAAATTAAATTATTACCTCACCTAAGGTGACATCATCATACCAAGTGTGTAAGTAAGAGATATTATAAGCTCTTACACCCTCTTACACACTCTTCTTCTTACACACACAAAGGGGTTAACATTTGAATCTCTTACATTTCTATGACATACCTCATCCCTTTTATTCCACACTCCATCTTTCTTATTTATGAGAATGGAGGACTAATATTGGACACTTGATCTTCATCCCAAGATGGGCGGTCCATAAATAGTTTCCAAATCTATAAATCAAAGGGTTTACACATTCTTTCCCAATGGTCAACTAAGGTAATTAAGCTCTGCCAAATATCAAGCCCATCATTTAATTAATTCTCATACCAATGCCAATCCAAAGCCAAAATCAAGTCTATACAAGTAGAGGTGATTCTCACATAAGGAACCAAACATCAATAAAGATTTCTATATCTACAATCTAAGTTTGACCTCTTTAGACTAGTTTTCAATAAAATATTCAAGGGAGGTATAAACCTTGTTTTTATCTTTAAAATTACATTTCTTATTTGATTTCCCCATAGCTCAACCTAGGGATTAGGCTTGAAAAGTTATGTCTTCAAGTTGTTTTGTATTTTTTCACTAAGAATTGATTAACCTCTCTTGGATTCCTAATCTACATAATGGCATGCTCTATGGGACCCAAAGGATTGGTTGCACCCACAAGCTCTTCTAGACCATTTGCCTTCTTCTAGTTACCAAAATTATCCTTCTAAATAAGCTAATTCACTATTTTTTCTTCCAAATTTCATTCAATTCCATTCCAAACCAAACAACAAATTCTTTACTGCATAACTATGAATTCAACATGATCTTTAGTGAAATTGTCTATTGTAGCAATGAAATCATCAAAACTATGAAATTGGAACAGTCATTAGTGAAATAATTATTTGTAGTAGAGAAATTATCTTTAGTTTATTTTCCTTGATTTATGACCAATAACAAAGTTGTAGGTATCTTCAAAGAAATTGATTTCACTACGATGAAATCATTTATAAAAGTTGTTTTTATAACTTTTTTGTTTTGAGTGTTCTACAAAATCATGAAATTATTGAATTTGTCAGTGAAAATCATGCTACATATTAGTGAAATTATTGAACTTGGTAGTGAAATCATGCTACATAATAATGAAATTTCCTCTATACCATTATTATTTTTGATTGGTTTATGTTTATAGACCCTAATTGTGAAATCATAACTCATAGTAATGAAATTTTGAATCTTAGTAGATAAATCATTTTATTGTGTTTTATGTCTATTTTCTGTGTAGGTCACACCAACTAAATAATCAAATTTGATAGTGAAATTGTCAACTTTAGTAGTTAAATTGTAGACCTTAGCAGTGAAATCATTAACTTTAGTAGTGAAATTATTGACCCTGATAGTGAATTCATTTTTGGTATTAGTGAAATTTTTTTTTAGCTATTTTGTTTTCTATGTGTAGGTTGCAAAATCAAAATCAATGGCCTTAACAATGAAACTGATCTGCATATTTGTGAAATGATTTTATAACAAGGTTGATAATTAAAAAAAACCTCTTTTCAAGCTCCTTGTTTACTAAAAAACACATTTATCAAACTTATAATTATTTGTGTTGTAGGACCTTGGAAAAATAAATAATATTTTGAGTCAAACAAATCAATATTACTTCACATTTCAATTTGGGGATTAAAATAGATTCACATTTTAATCAGGTTATAAAAAAACTTGTTTATTTTCAAAGTTAATTACTTTCTTACAAGTTTTTCTTATCAATTGATTATCTAGTGGGTTTCCTTTGGCATGTATATTCTCCCTTTTTGGGTGATTGAGAAACGTAAATTTCTTACCCTATTTTTCATTTGACTATGTGGGGTGGATTTAATCACATTATTAAAATTATTTAGGGGTTTATTAACCTAGGAAGTCACATCCAAAAATTGTACCTATAATCACCTAAAAGTGGTATTTGGATGCTAAGAGTGTTGCTTGAAATATCATATTCCTAGCTTAACCCTAGGCATATCTTAGAGCCTTTATCACACTTTTCTAGCCATTGTGTAGACCAAAAACATCTTATGTTAGCTCAAACATAGTCCCAGGACAATATTCCCATATCCCAACCTAGTGTGCCTAACAGTCTACAAGCTAGACACTAGCACCATGGTAAGGACACTAAAGCCACATGGCGCTAGTGTCCCTGACTTGGAGCTAGTGTCCCTTTACCTAACTCTCCCAAAAAAATATATTTTCAAATGTGTACACCTCCTTAAGTCATCCTAAGTACATTTTATTATCTATAGAATCTAAAGATCTCTATAAATACAAGAATATTTTACTTTTATTGACTAGATAGAAAATAAATGTAAAATCCTATCCAAATAAGAAACAAGTTGAGAAAAATTAAGGTGTTTGATCCCTATTTTACCCTACTTCTACATACTACCATGTACAACTTCCCTAATCCCAGATTTCAAAGATGTCAAATCTCAAGCACACTCTAGGCATTCAAGACCACTCTCATTCTAGCATTCACTTGTACTTGCACCAAACATTAGTTGGGAGAACTACGTCAGCCTTGATCCTTCCTCAGAGTATTGTATATAAGAAACTCTCTTCATAGTGGGGTGTTGAGGATGTCCAACCTATTATACAAATGAACACACATTTTTAGGTCATGCAATATTTTCAAGGAGGATTGGGTTTTTCACACTAAATCAGATTTTCTAGGCACAATACAGAGTTCTACATTTCATGTGCACATGAACATAACCTAGGAACATAGGTGTAGATGCTCCTAGAAAATAGGAAAAATCTTGTAAAGAAGACACTAACTCCACTTTGAGGACATTACAATAGTATGACACTATTATCCAGGTGGGGTGCTACTATCCAGTGAGCAATCAGACCCAAGGACCCTATTGACGACACTTAGACCTATCAAGAACCTAGTTTTTAGAACCCAGATCTTCTATGATAGTCACTTTCTAGATAATTATATATTTATAAATATTTATTACTATTTTTAGAAAGTCAAAATCTATAACAAATCAGTTAATTATTGCATATTATTTAACTGATTTAGACATCTCAAACCTTTAATCTAGCCTAGGATTTACATAGTAAAACTTTAAAAAGGTTAATTAATTTGGTGAACCTAACTTCAAATATTGCTTAAAACCTTAGTTTTGCCTAAGGTTTACCTTTTTAAAAAAAATTTACACTAAATTATGATTTAAAATTCCTATTTTTTTGCTTTTTTGTGCATAACCTAGCCCATTTAATCAATACCTCATTAGGGTATCATTTATTTAAATTTAATTTAAATCTTTGGTTAACTTACCATAATTCAAAACCCTAGCATTGCCAAACCCTAGTGTCTACATTTATAGAATTTAAATTTTAGATTCACATATCTTCTAAATTGTGTAATCATGATTATAATGACAGAAGAAATGAACCACTTTTTATTTCAAAGTTTACTACTTTCATTTGCATGCTTGTTTCCTTGGTGATACTATCTAGTAGCCCCAACTTTAGGATAATACAAGTTATTTAGACTAGTACACCAAGTACAATATAGATTTGCATAGGTATAGTCATAAGTTTGATAGTTATATTCATATTTTTCTCAGATACACTTATTTTAGCTCATATTCATACTAGTTTCTTAGATTCAGGGGCATTATGCATGGAATGATCACTCCCACATTTAGTTCAGTTACATAGATATAATATTACATACTCAATTCAAAATCAGTATACTCAGATATCAAATTAGGGGCATGTGCACAACACATTGTTTCCATATACTCAGTTATACATAGGTTGATCATATGGAATGGGAAAATATATGTTATACTCTCACTATATACACTTTCTATCATATTCTAGGTTATCAACAATTTCATGCCTTAATTCATCTTTAGTGGTTAGCATTCCTAAATGGCTAAGAACTACCTAATGTACCTAAGTGTCCTTAGAGATGACATACATAGTTAGATATACCTAGTTAGATAATTTCATCACTTTGTTTATTTTAGTTTTAGATGCATCTATTATACATGAGTGGGAAATGATGGATTCATGGCCTACTTGAGTTCTTGATCCACCCACATGATAGGGTTAGACACACTTGCAGTCTTATCCAAGCTATTCATAGATCATGATCCATCGACTAGGGGTGGGAAATGATGGAGTTAAAACTAGATTAAGTTTTTGAGCCACCTACATATGAGGATAGATCAAGATATCATCTTAGTCCAAGCTATTCAATGATTTGATCACTATATACACTCACACACATAATTTGTCACTAGGTTTACGAATTGGATCACATACCCAAAGAGTTATATTATTTCCTTTCCTCTTTCCTATCTCTTTACTTAGATTTTCTTAGTTACTTTATTCAACATTGTATTTTACTTTTGATAATCTCTTAAGGATTTATTTTTTCATGCTTCATTATAGGTCATTTCTTTGGATCATGTTTCACATACGTAGACCCAACTTCACATACTCAGAGTCAACTACATAGGATTTATTTCCTAGGTAAGTCTAGGTATGCTTATTTTTCCTTTATACTAATCATTTCACTTTGATGCATTTATAAAATAAGGGGGGGGTGTAAATGTAATCACCTAAAAGTGGTATTTGGATGCTAAGAGTGTTAATTGAAACAACCTATTCTTAGATTAGCCTTAGACCTATCCTAGATCTTTTATCACACTTTTACATCCATTATGCAAACTAAAGACATTTTTTCTCAGTTCAAACATAGTCCTAGGACAACATTCCCAGTTACCTAAATGGTGTGCCCAATAGTTTACCAATTATACATGAGTGTCGCTTTAAGGACACTAAAGCCACATGGTACTAGTGTCCCCAACTTGGCACTAGTATCCCTTACCCTAACTCTCTTGAAAAGATATATTTTTAAATGTGTGCACCTCCTACGGTTAGCCTAAGTACATTTTATTATTTACACAAGATACATACATCTATAAATACAAGACTATTTGACCTCTATTGACTAGATGGAAAATATATGAAAAATCCTATCCAAATAAGAAATAAGTTGAGAAAAATTAAGGTATTTGATCCCTATTCTACCTTACTTCTGCATACTAACATCTACAACTACCCTAAACCTAGATTTAAAATATTTAAAAGCTTAATCACACTCAAGGAATTCAAGACTACTCTAATTATAAAATTCACTTGTAATTGCACCAAGCACTAGGTGGGATAACTACATTGAGATTGATCCTTCCTCAGAGTATTGGCATGTAGGAAACTATCTTCATAGTAGGGTGTTGAGGATGTCCAGTTTATCCTACTAATGAACACACATTTTCATCTCATGCCATACTTGTAAGGAGGATTAGGGTTTGCACACTAAATCAGAATTTTCAAGAACAATATAAATTTACAAATTTTGTGTCTACAAGAATAGAACCTAATAACACAAGTGTAGGTGTTCCCCTAAAATAGGAATAGTCTTATAAAGAGGACACTAGTTCCATTTTGAGGACACTACAATAATATATAACTACTATCAATGTGGGGTTCTACTATCTAATGAGTAATCAAAACTAGGAACCCTATTGATGACACTTAGAGCTATGTAGAACCCAATTTTTAGAACCCAGATCTTCTATTATAGTCATTTTTTAGATAAGTCTCTAATTATGTATATTTATTACTATTTTTATAAAGTCAAAAGAAGTCAAAATCCATAACAAATTAGTGGTTAATTATTGCATATTATTTAACCAATGTAAACATTTCAACCCTTTAATCTAGCTTAAGATTTACATATTAAAACCCTCAAAAGGTTAAATAATTACCAAACCCTATTTATCCAATGGTTTATATAAATTGAAGAACATTGCCATTGTGAATTCCTAACTTTGTGCTTGTATATTATCATGAGGAAATCAACCACGGGGAGTTATTTATAATACTCAAGGCCAAGGTGTGGTATCCTCTAAAGGTGAAATCTTGGCAACAATATTGAACTTCTTCATTGATGGACTTATGCCCACGTACCATGAGGTATATATAGACCATCTAGAAATCCAAGTAAAATTATAAGCAAACCCTAAATTTGGTAGCACTTCACTAACCCTTATGGATGAAGTGGTTATGAAGGGATAAGACCTTCTCATTAATGGGTCAATCTTAGATTACTTCTTAGATGCCTCTTTTTCCATAGATCATTCATTGACATAAGGGTACAAAGGTAATAACCCCTGGAAATTGCCTTGATCGTATGAACCTTGAAAGAGAAGGCTGGGATTAAAACACCATTGATAATTGAAATAATTTATTTAATGAATCTTAAATTTTTATAAATCCTCTCTCAAGGTAAATGTTTCAAAGTTTCAATGTTTCAATGCATATACACATAATATTTTCAAACTTTATCAATTATTGATGCTGTCTACTTGCAAGAACCTATTGAGTCTCAATCTCTTTAAGTACACATCTTAAGGGGTGCACTGGGAAAGGGGTGGGAAAACTATTGGTGCTTCATAATATTGTTATCCCTTACTACCACTTGACATCTACACACCCATCTCCTAAAAAGATTTCTCTAAGCTTTGTTTCCTCTTTTGCACCCTCCTCTAGTTATTTTATGCCTTCATTAGCCCTTTCCTAGCCTAAAATCCTTTTTGATGGTTTACATTACATTTTTAGCCCCATCAAACTTGTACTCTAATTTATAAAACATATTTAGGGTCTAGGTTAGTCCCTGACCGACCTAGACTAAGACCTAATTTCTTTTTGTCAATAACGATATAAGGTCAATTAGGTTGACCTTGTTGGCCTAAACTTTAGAAAAGGACTAGGGTTAGATCTACCTATATAAAAATATCAATTTCATAATTTATTAGAGAAGATAAGGAAAATAGATATATATTATGAATTTTCTTATCCACCATTATACTTTAGGAGCATAGCTTAGGGTTTCATACTTTTTTTGGAGATATGAATCTTGTCTTATGGAAAAGTCTTTTCGATATCTTAGAGCTGATTTATCCTTATCATCCTTACATACCACAATAACCTCTTGCAAATCACCTTTTCCAAGGGAGAGATTGAAGCTCAGTGGGTTCATCTTCAAATGTAAGTATTCTAACTTTGCTCCTATTATCACCAAATCTTGCACCCTAGAAGAGGGTGTTCAAGCCTCTTCTATATTTGGACAACATGGGTAAACTTCCAGGTATGTGGGTGTATCTATGATGGAAGTGAGCCTCTATATTTAAGGGCTATCTCCTTGAATATATATTGAAATGATCACACTAGCTTGATGAGTTGCTTATGGGGAAAATAGTTAAGAGTTACATGAAATAAACCTAATCTAAGGGGGTGATGCACCAATATTTCTTCCATATGACCACCATAGATTTTTCCACTAATAAACAATCCACACAAACTAACTTCCAAGTCTTATGAATTTCAATATGAGTATTTCAATATGGAGGTGAGATGCATGAGAGCTATCCAAGGTAAGTGAACCATAGGCTAGTTCTAGATACTATGGTTCATTTTACACTTAAAAGATAGGCCCATACACTTGACATCACTTAATATGACCTATTAGAATAGGAAATCTTGCACAAACATGAAATGATAAGGGAGGAAAGGATAGAGAATTATCATTTTGTATCACCATACATCACTTACACACTTAGATAATTATTATAGAACTCAAAAATCAGATTTATAATTTTCAAAGGCAAAATATGACATAGTTCCAATAGGGCTCTACCATACATGGAGTGGAATTATTTACAAAGGCCAAAATGATAGCTACTTATAGCATTGGGGAGAGAGAAGGGGGGAAATATAAGTCCAAAGTGTAATCAAATGAGTTCAACTCCATTTGAAATGTAGTTACAAATGCTTTTACCAGTATACTTATTTAGAACTTCCTGATTGATCTAGGTCAATTGAAGTGGTTGCACAATTCATTATTCCTTTATTGATGCTCCCTAATTGTTGCAATGGTGGGATTAAGTGGTTATAAGCTAAGTTATAACATCAATGTAGTTATAATAATTAGATCCATCTATTAGAGTTTTTTCTCATTTCTAAATGCTCTTTTATGGTTTATCATGGCATACAAAAGTGGAGAGAAGGGTTCTTTTCATGTAGATGGTCTTAGAGATGAAACTATATGGGTATACGTGTATTCCTTCATGACATCACTTGAAATTCTAGCTCTTGTTTAAACTATATCATGATCAAAATTTTCCTCATGTTCATGGGTCCATTATAGATAGAAAACCAATCTCAGACTATTGGTTTTCCTATAGTCATTATATTGATGTACTCTGCTCAATCCTTGGTTCCTATTAGGCCCACATAGATCTATTATGTCATTGTAAAAATTGAGAATTCATATATGCATGGAACCTTCTTTAAATAAATAAAAGATAGTCATAAAATGACACTATAGCCTTTAAATATTTAAACTAGAGGTCCATTTTAAGCTTTAATGGCATCCCTTTATGTTCTTGATCACTTGACTACAAGGTTATGCCCACTCCTTGGCATTTAATCAAGCTTCAAATGGTAGCATATTCCCTTTTAAAAAATTTCCCCAATTTAACCTTGGTTATGTGTTTGATCTCCAGGAAGTCCCTTTACTTATCAACCTTTGATTTCATTAATCATCGACCATGACTTGGATAACTAACTCATTGACCCATCCACGCACCATTGATCTTGATCAGTATGATCGAGTGAGAGACATTAATCTTACCTTTGACTTATAAAATCTTTCCAAGCTTGTGCCACATGTTGGTTTCATAATATTTTTGTTAGTATATTAGCTTTTGTGCTTGTGCCATGTGTCAATCATGCATTGATTTTGGGATCCCATTGTTAGTCTATCAGCTTTTACACTTATGTCACATGTCAATCATGTGTTGAGTTTAGGATCCCATTATCATTATTTCAGCTTATATGCTTATGCCTCATGATGGCCTCTCAAGCTCCGTGACATTTTGACTCATCTTGACTTATTAGATCGAGATGTATGATGCAATGTAGACCATTAGATCTGTTGGGACCCACTATTTAGAATCCAGTGGCTACTTCATGAGATCAAATTTGACATCTGTGATCCCATCAAATGACATAAGTATAACCATCATTAAACTTTATTCAACCATCACTTTTTTTATCAAAAGGGTTTGTTTTTTCTCAAGATTTATTTTAATGTTTGTGCAGACCTCTTACTTTGATGATTCAACTTTGAAGCTTCATAACTTAAGCTAGAAAGATCGTTTGGACTTGAAACTTTCAAAGCATGTTCCTGGCATGAATGACTACATGGTGCTATAATCCTTTAGATTATAGGGTCTTCTTGAGTGAAGATAAAAAATGAACAAATGAGATCGTTCATTCATTTTTGAATGATGTCCTGGATGGTTTGGCTCCTTAGATTCGACAAGATGAACTTTGAAGGTTTGAATCTCAAGATAGAAGGCTCATCGAGATATGAAACTTATATATTATGATATTAGAACTAATGTCATTGATCATGCATGGTTTGATGGTCCTGTGAGGCTTTATATGCATATTTATAAATTACATAAGCAAATTATTATATTATGGTTTCCATATGACATCCAGATGATGGTTTGGCTTCACAAAGCTTATTCTTGAGACACTGCTTGATCTTTGAAATCTTGGATGAACTTCTTGAAGCCTATGTGGGCCCTTTTCATAATGACAGATTACATTGATCACCATGAATACCTCCCACTTGCATATATGACTCTAAAATGAACCCCAAGACACTAAATGACACAAAGACTAAGCTAGATTATGACCAAAGCTAGAATGGCATATGAAATGACATCCAATAAATAACAACATACCCTATGACATTATAAAAAATCCCCTATACAAGATTTTGACTATATCAGGTTGACCCATTTTAGCCTATCATAAAAATGGTCAACATCTTTGGTAATTTCTCAGGGGTGACATGCTTGTTATGCCATGACCAATTGCCTAATCCTATCCATTGGGATATGGAGTCATATGTATAGTAGGTTTGACATAAAAATTGCCTTGAAAAACACATGAAACACAAGGAAAGACAAAGAAGAAGCAACATACAAGACAAGAAAGTAATAAAAAACACACATGTGCTTCAAAATCACTTATGAAACACAACACAACAAGAAAGGAAACACACACCTAAACAAACTAACCTAAACACAAACTAATCTAAGATGAAAACTTCCTCTAGGATCAAAGGGGAAGTTTGAAAACTCTCTTGATTTTTGACACGAATTAATGAATGAAGCATGTAGCCTTTTGACCCTTGACATTAATGTCTCCACCTTATTTATGTTATTTGCCAACTTAATTGGCACAATGTTTATTGAGAACCAAGCAGCTCTAAATAGGTTAGATATGGAAATGAACTCTTCTTATACCCAAACAACCTCAACTTTCTCATACAGTTCCTTAGCTATGACCTCCAATGGTGGATGAACAAGGCTTTCTTTTTTAGTTTCCATAGTTTCCTCTATAAAATTAGGTTTCTTCTTAGCTGTAAGTTCCTCAAGCTCATCAAGGAGCTTCACATAGTCCACCCAATTTTGGTCATTATCTTCCATGGAAAACGTTTTCTCTACCTTCTCAAATAATTGGCCCTTAATGTACAAGTTTGAAAATATGATAGTCCTCTCATCCTTGCTTTTCTCCTTTATAGATTGTACTTGATGTTTGGAAGCATCAATATCTTCTTCTTCATAATACAATACCTTTGGATATGGCTCAATATAAGGTGGGTATCTTAACTATTCTTGAGGTACAATAACTTCCACCTTGCCCTCACTTTTCATGTCTAAAATATCTGGACATTAGCATCATCAAATTGCTTTATGATAATATATTCTTGATCAACATACTGACCTTCATCTTTATGCTTGATGAAAAACTCTATAATATGATCCTTCTTATTAGATTCATCAACAAACTTGTCATCAAATATGTAATCTTTTGGAGAAGGAAAAGAATTACTTAATTTTTCAAACTCTTTTCATATGACATTGGGATTTTACCATAGTTCCTCTTCCTTTACAACATGAGACCTTTCTCCATGCTTATTGAGATAATAATCATCATGCTTGTTAGAGGCACTATATAAATTGGATGTAGACTTCTTGGGAGGAGGATTAACCTTACTGAGCTGATCAAATTCATGACATATGAAATCAAACTTTTTCCATAATTTATTTTCATCTACCTCATGAGTGTCATATTCAAGAGTCATTTCATCTATCTTGGTCTCATGAGACTCTCTTGGGACTACAACTTCTTGAGGAGTGACTTGACCTTCATCATTGATAGTACACTCTACCTCATGCTTTAGATGGTCATCCACAACTTCATGATTAGACATGGAGTTTTCCTCAAATTCCTCTCTCTTCAAGTCTTGGTCACATTCCTCATGGACAACTACAATAGGATATTCATTATGTTTATTTTCATCTAAGAAGGCATGCTTACCATTTTTTTCACTAAGGGGAGTCCCTATGGTGATTTATTCCTCATAGTCACTCATGACATCCTCTTGGTCAACATTGGCTTGTATTTTCTCCTCTTCACTTGCTTCTCTCAAGATAGGCTCTTCTTCAAGAAAGGGTAAGGTGGAAGGTTGATAGATAGTTTCATGTGAAGAAGATGGAATATGAGGTGTAGTGGAAGGTTAATGAATTAGATATGGAGTGTGAGGGGTAGGAGAGGGATTGTGAGTGGATTTAGGAAAGATAAATTCACTTGTAAACTCATAGGGAAGTGACTTCTTGGGCTAATTAAAATGGCAAAAATATACATAAGTAGGATTTTCATCTTTCCAATACTCTCCTTGAATTTATTTTATAATAAAATGTTCATTTTTAAGTTATTTATCCTCCCACATAATCAGTCTATCTATTGAACATTGAAGGCACTTCTTTGAAAAGTCCATTTGTTTCCTGATCTCCCATTGAGTTCCTTCTAGTTCTTCAAATGTATCTAACTTCTGCATCTAATTTTGGGCAGCACCTCTCAACCATTCCATGAGATGATCAGGGAGCACATCATACACATCATCCCATGTACTCATTTCATCTTCAATATCTAGTAACTATGGTATGGATGCTAACAAGGATTTAATATAAGATGGAAAAAGTGGAGGAGGATAATGATGAGGATCGAGACCATCTTCACTTTGTTGCATTTTAATCTATAGGAATCTATATCTTTCCTTGTAATACATTGATATAGAGTCTTTATAAACATCTTGTTCCTCATGACAAGCCTCATATGAGTAATTTTGAGGTTCATAGGCATCATGGTATGGTTGATAGGGCTCATATTGGGACTGATAGGGAGGTATTTCTTGATAGGTATCTTGGTATACTTCCTTATAGGGTTGTCTAATAACATGATGTCTATATGGGGGGGGGGGAATGGAAGATTATAAGGATTGCATGAATCATAGGATTGATAGCCATTTTGATAGGAATGTTGGGGAGTATACTGTGGTTCATAACAAGGTTGATAAGGAGGTCCATGGTAGGGATATTCACCATAGCTATTCATATCAACTACATGTATCAAATGAGATGTAAAAAAATGATTAAAACTTCAACTAAATATACTTAAACTACTTACAACTAAAAATTATTATTTGAAGTTACCATTGGTACTAGGTTGTTTGCATCCAAAAGCTTATAGAGGAAAGACACACCAACAATCTTTCCACTCTCTTGGACCTACTCCCACCGGGCATGCTATAACTATGGTCACCAAATCTTACACCCTAGAAGAGAGTGTTCAAGCCTCTTCCATATTTGGGCAACATGAGAACTTTTCTAGGTATGTGGGTGTAGCTATAATGGAAGTGAGCCTCTAGATTTAAGGGCTAACTCCCTGAATGTATCTTGAAATGTTCACACCTATTTGATGAGTTGATTATGGGGAAAAGAGTTAGGAGTTACATGAAATGAACCTAATATAAAGGGGTGATGCACCAATATGTCTTCCATATGACCATCATACCTTCTTGCACTAATAAATAAGGCACATAAATAAACTTCCAAGTCCTATGGATTCTAACATGAGTATTTCAATATGGAGGTGAGCTGCATGAGAGCTATCCAAGGTAAGTGAACCATAAGCTAGTTAAAGACACTAAGGCTCATTGTACACTTGAAAAGATATTCCTATATACTTGACAACACTTCATATAAACTATTAGAATATGAACTCTTACACAAACATGAAAGGATAAGGGAGGAAAGGATAGAGAATTATCACTTTGAATCACCATACATCACTTGCACACTTAGACAATTGCTTTAAAACTCAAAAATTATATTTGTATTAATGTTCAAAGGCAAAATATGATATCATTCTAGTAGGGATCTTCCATACATGGATTTTAACTATTTAAAAAGGCCAAAATGGAAGCTACTTATAGCATTGAGAGAGAAAAGGGGGAAAAGAGAAGTCTAAAGGGGAATAAAATGAGTTCAACTCCATTTTAATCATAGTTACAACTGCTTCTACTAATATGCTTCTTTATAAATTATTGATTGATCCAAGTCACTTCAAGTGGTTGCATAGTTACATTATTACCTCATTAATTCTCCTTGATGGTTGTAATGGTAAGATCATGTGGTTATGAGCTAAGTTCTGGTATCAATGAAGTTACAACAAATTGAATCCATTAATTAGAGTTTTATCTCATTTCTAACTATTCTTTCTTGGTTTTTTGTGGCATGTAAAAGTAGAGAGAAGGGTCCCTTTCATTTAGTTGGTCCTCAAGATTCAATCATTAGGGTCACATGTATGCCATCATGGTATCCTTTGAAATGTTGGATCTTGTTCAAATTAGATCATGCTCAAACTCATTCTCATGTTCATGGGTCCACTATAGATGGAAAACCAATATCAAACTATTGGTTTTCCTATAATCATTATATTGATGCACTTTGCTCGATGCCTGGTTCCTATTAGGTCGACATAGATCCATTATGCCATTTTTGAAATCAAGAATTCATATATGCATGGAACCTTCTTTAAATAAATTAAACACAGTCATAAAATGACACTATAACCTTAAAATCTTGAACCAAAGGTCTGTTTTAAGCTTTAATGGCATCCTTTTATGTTCTTGATCACCTGACTACAAGGCTATGTCCACTCCTTATAATTTGATCGAGCTTAAAATGGAGGCATGTGCTCTTTGAAAACCTTGCCCTAGTTTGACCTTGGTCATGTGTTCAATCTCTAGGAATTCCCTTAACTTCTTGACATTGATTGCATTGGTTGTCAACCATGATTCAGATCATTGACTCATTGACCTATCCATGCACCATTGATCCTGATTAGTATAATAAAGTGAGAGCCCCTTAACATTTCAAATCTATCCAAGAATATTCCATATGTCAATTTAAATTTAGTTTTAGGATCTTGCCATCAGTCTATTAGCATCTACACTTGTGTTATGTGTCAATTGCATGCTGATTTCAAGATCCTATTTTCAGTCTCTCAGCTTATGTACTTATGCCATATACCAATTTTATATTGATTACAAGATCCCATTATCAATCTTTCAGATTTCACACTTATGCCACATGGTAGCATATCAAACTCCTTGACCTTTTTATTCATCTCATACCATCAGATCAAAATGTATGATGTAATACAAACCATTAGATCTACTAGGACCCAACATTTGAAATCCAACAACTAAATCATGAGATCAAATTTGACATCTGAACTCCCATCAAATGATGTTCATGTAACTATAATTGACATTCATGCAACCATAAAATTTAATCTCAAATGGATTTTTTTTGCTTGAGCTTTATCTTGACATTTGCACAGATATCTTACTCGGTTGGTTCAACTTTGAAGATTCATAACTTGAGCTAGAAAGCTCACATGGACTTGAAAATTTTAGATCATGTTCCTATAATGAAGAAATACATGGTGTTATAATCCTTTAGCTCATGGGGAATTCTTGAGTGAAGATAAAAAATTCACAAATGAGCTAGTTTATCCATTTTTGAATGACATCCTAGATGGCTTGGCTCCTTAGAACAAGCTAAACTTTGAAGGCTTACATCTCGAGATAGGATGCTTATCAAGATATGAAACCTATAGATCATGATCTTAGCACTAAGAAAATTGATCACACATGGTTTGATGGTCATGTGAGGATTTCTAAGCACATTTATAAATTTCACAAGTAAGCTATTCTATTTGGGATGCCATGTGACATCCTGATGATGGTCTGACTTCACAAAGCTTGTTCCTGAGCCATTGCTTGATTTTTGAAAGCTTAGATAAAATTTTTGAGGCTTGTGTGGACTATTTCAATGATCCTGTATTACATTGATCACCATGAAGACCTTCCATTTATGTATATGACTCTAAAATGACCTCCAAGACACCAAATGGCACAAGGACTAAGTTAGATTATGAAAAAATATAGAATTGTGTATGAAATGCCATCAAATGAATAACAACATACCATATGACATTATAAAAAATCCCATATATAAAATTTTGACTATAGGGGGTTGATCCATTTTAGCCTATGGTAAAAATGGTCAACAATTCCTCCTTTGTAAGATTAGATAGATAGGCACTTGCACTTCTCTCCCATGCATTAGGATTCTATATACATTGATGTGAGTATATGTCTTCTATGCATTTTTAATTTTCTTATTTATTACCCCTAGTTTATGACACAAGATTTAGTGAGCACTAGATTAGACTTTACTTTACTCGCTATTATTTTAAGTGAATATGAAAGCATGGGATGTAGTTAGGGTTATTGCATAGTTTTGCTTGACTAGAGGCTTTGGAACCCTCCCTAGTGAATTTATTGTGATAAGATATCCCTTGGATAGGTCTAGTAGATCCATCTTAGTCATGAATTTAAATATATAATGTATTCATAATCAAAAGTATAATTAGGATTTATCTTCTCTGATCTAAAATTGATTTATAGATCAGTTGCATTTCTCATTACACACATTTTGGTGAACCTAATGTGAATCTAACCATTGAAAATTTTCTTTTATGCCATCATTTTTTTAATCATTTTATTACATTTTTCCATATTTGTAGTACTATATCAAACTAGTTGGTATAGTTATAACTTTTTATACATAAGTTTAACACACAATCACTTCAAAATAAATTTGTTTTATCTATTTAGATCTTCATCAGCTATAGGTTACTAGATTGAATAGGTCAACATAGTATGATTCTTTAGTTCCAAATTAGCATACACTGTTGACTAGGTGGATTAGCATACACTATTGACTAGGTGGAATTTATCTACTAATTATTTCTACCAATATATAGGTTAATAAACACTATCAAATAGGTCAACCATTATTGGTTTTCAACATACAAGGTTTTGTAGAACATTATCGAACTACTTGACCCAATTTGTAGAATTTGAAAGCAAAATCTAAGGCATTTCAACATAAAACTTGCAATCTTAATCATCTTCAAGCCCACCAAGGTTCCTTTCCTTAACCTCTCTGTCATTTTAGTATTTCTTTCAGTTCTATTTTTCATAAGTTACCAGTCTTCAAAATTGTAACCCTATAGGTAATTAGGTCGACCTAGTTGACCTAGTTCTATAGTCTATCTTCTATCTGAGAGACATAGTTGACTTGTTCAAATATATTCTTAAAGACCTTGTTTATATAGAATAGCAATGACCTAGTTGACTTCATTCTATAGTATTTTCATATAGTGTCACCTAAATTTACTCTTTACTATTCTCAATCAAATAATTAATAATTATTTGCTAGTAATTAATTTACATTTCCTTTTCAACTATTTTCATGTTTAGAGTAATTCACATAGTCTAAATAAGTGGTTTTTTAAATTACCATTTTAGCTACACTATTTTACTCTTTTTCACACACTACCAAATCACATAATATTCAAAACACATTTAAACTTTTGTCTTCCCAAGGCCTACCTACTTGGATTTCATCGCCAAGGGGGAAGCTGACTTAGTTTTATGGCCAAGTATAAATACATAGTTAATGGTATATATTGGAAAAAAACTTGACACCCTTATTACTATGGGATTATGAAATGAGGGTGTAGGACCCAATAACAAGCTAATAGAATTGCCAATACACATCCCTTTTAGACCAATTGTCCTGAAACCAACTTTAAACTACTTTCTAGTTCCATATTTCAGCCAACTCTCCTATCACATTAAAATCAAACCTTTCTAATAATATAATAACACTTAGGGTGACAAAATAGTTAGCATTTAAATTTCAAGATGATTGCTTGCTCTCTGATCATTGTATATTATATTGAAAAAAATTGTATTGGCTAGTGTTGGTGCAATATTTTATGTTGTTCTCCCCAATCGGATCAATCACATTGATCCAATTATTTATGTGTTTTCTTTCATTCTTGCTTCAATTATCTTGCACAAATTTTTCCTTATTTCATAACACTATCATCTTAGTCGACACCATCTCTTATAGACTATGTTTCCCCTCCTAACAATAGTACATAATCAACTTACATGATTGTGTGGTCGTATCCCTATGTTCTAACCTTTTTCTGGTAGTACACAGTTGATCCATATGATTATATACTCTTTTCAACCTATGTTTTATTAGTACTCTATCGACCTAATTGATTTGGTACTTGTTTGCTGACCCTATACTTTGTTGGTTGACCCTATTCTTTTATTTGGCTAACTCAGTTCTTTATTTGGCCGATTATGTCCCTGATTCTCTTTATTCTTTCATAAATTATTTTTTTCTCATTAAGCATTATGAAATCTCCCATTAGAATCTTTTTAGATAACCTAAATCCATTTAGACACTATATGGGGTATTCTTTTCTTCCTTTATTTACTTCCTAAGAGAATCCTCACTCTTGGAATGCTTCTTCCCCTCTCTCATTTGTGGATTGTAACATGGTTCAAGACATGCCTCATAATTTGGTAGGTGGATCAGATCATTTCCATACCTATCAAGACAATTCCCATCTTCAAGCATCTCAACACGATGTGGGAGAAATTGATGTAAGTCTATCTAATAACCCCACTTGTAATCTACCTCATAACAACCCTCCCCCTAATACCAATTTGGATAGTTCTCCTACCAACAACAACCCACTAATTGATATAACCCAACTTCTTTCATAAATAGTGTAACAAATGAACATAATTCAAACATCTAACACATCCAAAATGACACAATTACAACATGATTTGATCAATATGGCTAATCAACATCTAGTTTTAATCCCTCAAAATAACCAAAAATTTATTCCTCCACCTCTTAGAGATGCCATAGAAAATGTCATTCCCCAACCTATCATGAAGAAAAATATGATTTAAAACATAAAAAATGAACCTTTATATCATTTCATTATTTCTATTGATATTGGTAACATATATCCAACTATCAAGTATGATGGGACTAAAGACCTTGCATCTTTTCTCAAAGTATTTGACAATCTTTACAAAGAGTGGATCCAAACTAATAATTTCACCACAATTAAACTTCTCATTAAAACCTTCACTGGTGATGTATTGGAATGGTACAACCAACTCACCCAACATTTTATATGGCAACTCAAGGATTTAGTCAATCCTTTAGTTAAAGAGTTTCAACATAATGGTCTTCCCAAAATTTGCCTTAGCCATTTCATCAATGTCAAACAATCTCCCATTAAATCAACTCATGAATTTATCAAATGATGGAAATATTTGATGCATAAATCCAACCATAACATAATTGATGATAACCTATTTAAAATATTTATAACTAATTTAACTCCTCTTCAATTTAACGAGGATCTTGACCAAGCCAAGTGTTAAGACTTTTTAATGAAATAGTTTGAACCTAATACCAAATTATTCAAAGGATATTTTCAAACATCTACTAATGAAATCACAATAAATACTCCTCAAACCAATCTAGGAGTTGCCACATTTGACAATCCCCTATTTTGTCACACACCATTGATTAGACATCAAATGAAATAATTTTTAATGCCCTCTAAACTATTTAATTATATAATAATCTTTGTAAATGGTATGATCCTAATCAATTTTATTGATTCCAAACCAACATTGGTCATTCCCATGAAATTTTTAGAGGGATTACCAAATTTTTTTGTCTCCTATATGTTTGGTGATTCCTTCAATCATGAATCCATGATTCAATTCCATCATCAAGAGTACAATACCAATTTTCAAAAATGAAAATCTCCCAAAGCTTCTTCTTCTAATCATCAAAAATATTTTTCCACATCTACTAATCAATAAACTACCAAGGATGTTTATGTTTTGATGTTGAATATGATCACTATTATAATAATTTTCAACATGTCAATGTGGATAAGTTCAGTTATCATTGAAAATTGGCTCATAAATATTCTGTCACTAAACCTAGGAAACCATATTTGAAAGAAAAACTCCTAAAATATACTACAACCACTCACATAGCTTCAGAAGATAATAAGTAACCATATCCATCTTCCAAATTTCCAACCACTTCCATTCCTTCAAAGTTTACCTTACCTTCTAAACCTCACATTGGTTCTTCTTCTAATACCATTGGAACTTCTTAGAAGAGACCAACTCCATGCCTTGTAAGATTCCTATTATGGAGTTAGTTTGAACATCCCCTTATCATCTTAAGTTATTAATGCAAAAATTATAATAAATTGAAGACCCATATTTTTTAGAAGAAGAACCACCCTCTCCTAAGCCTCAACCAATCAATGTGCATGTAATTGACTCCATTTGTCCTTCTTCAAAAAATTCCATAAAATGTATCAAAGAAGACATGATTAATGATGAAATCCTCTTTCATGCTAATGATCCACCCCTATTAATTAAATTATCCATTAATAGTGCTCTCATTAATAAAATTTTAGTTGATGAAGGGTCCAATATTAATGTGACATCTTTGTGGCTCATCCAACAAATTGGCTATATTAAAGATCATCTCAAGAAAACCTACCTAACATGTTAGGGATTTGATAAAACTAATCAAAATCCACTTGGTTGTATTTGGATCCCTCTTACAATCAGACCTAAGACTATTCAAACTAAGGTTATAGTCCTTGATTTACCCTTATATTACAACATATTCTTTAGACAACCACAGACTCATAGAATGAGGGCCATCACCTCTTCTGGTAGTTAATGTATTAAGTTATTTCATTATGGAAAACAACATAAACATGAGGCCAATCCTAACCCTTGGAGTATTCAACTTCACAATATTAAATCTCAAAATCACATTCCTTCCATTCTAACAATTAACGGTGCTCCCTTACCCAAATTTATCAACATCAATCTAGATTTACATGTCACTCTTGTTGATTTAGATGATGACGTGCCTAATGAATTGAAACATACTTGCAACACTACTAAGATACCTCCTTACATATTGGAGTGCATTCCTCCTTAATTATTACCTTGTGATCCCACCATCTTGCTCACTTATCATATCACTAATTTTCCCCCTCCATGCAATGATCAGGAAGCCTCTTACATAGAATATGCCTTCATGTGCAATAATTATGGAGTGGCTAAATTATTCCAATATCCTTTAATCATGTCTCCACATAAATTACATGATCTCGATATTTCCTCTTCCAAAATTCCTCTTGAATCTCAAGCATGTAAAATTTATCCAACTTATGATGATAACTGAATCATGGTCCAGATCAATCACAAGACTTGGATGTTAAACATTATCATAAATCTTTAGCCCAAATACATGTTTTCAATTGTTATGTTCATACCATTTCCACTAACTTTGGGTTAGCTGCCAAAATTCATGTACCTCCTATTAATTATCCACTCATTGATATTCCTTGGGTGGTAAAACAAATCCTAACTTATGACCCTCCAAACACTCCTACATCTTCTATAATACCTATAGATATAATAGTTGCATCTAATTCTTCCCCCATCAATGATGATAATTACAAACCAATAAAATTCAATCAACCTTCTTCCACTACTCCACCTACTCCTGAGATTACATTAGACACCAAGGCCACATAAGTATGCCATACACATTTTAAATATGACCACCATGGTAATCAAATTCTCAATCTTGAAGTAGATGTCAAGTATTATGGTCCTATTCCCACTTTTCTTAGTGATGAAGCCATTATTGAATTTATTCATGCTCAAGAACCTCAACTACCTTGACAACTTCATAAACTCAAGAATTTCAAATAGAAAGCCCCTTATTTTAACAACTTCATTTCTAGAATTGATCCTAAAGCAAATCCAATTTAATCTTTACCTAATGCACCATATCATTTCCAAGATGGAAATACTATGCTTATCAAAGAAATTACTCGCATCAAATATGGTATCTCATCATGCCCTAAAATAATTACAGTCTCTCATGAACTCACATAAACTTAACATGATAACTTCAAATTATTCTTTGATAAATATCATGATACATTTGTGTGATCCTATAAGATCATGCCTGGTATTGACCCTAACATCATGGTGCACAACATCATCACTTCTCCCAATGTCAAACCCATGCACCAAAAGCAATGGAAATTTACACTATAAGTTTCAACTTTATGCCATAAAGAAAATATCAAACTTATCGATGCTAATTTTATCAGGTCTATGGACTATTAAGAATGGGTCTCTAACATTGTCCCTATTCAAAATAAATTCACCATAGTCATTCACATTCGGATCAAATTTCATAATATTAATCTTTCTTATCCCAAGGACAACTTACCATACCTTCTATAGATGCCATAAATGATTCCACTATTGGTTTTAAAATGTTGTCCTTTATGGATGGTTTCTTAGGTTATAACCAAATCCACATTGCCCTTAAAGACCAGCATAAGATAACTTTCACCACATAATGGGGCACATATTATTACCTTAAAATGACTTTCAACCTCAAAAATTCTAGAGATATCTATCAATGGTCAATTACCCATTTTTTTCATGATATTATCCATAAGATTGTATAAACCTATGTAAACTACCTCACTCTCATGTCTAAAAATTGCAAGACTCATCTCTCTCATCTTGCTATCATTTTTGATTGCCTCATTAAATATAAAGTTAGATTAAATCCCTACAAGTGTGTTTTTGATGTCACATCTAGAAAATTATTGGGATTCTTAGTCTCTCTTCATGATATTAATGTTGATCCCACCAAGAACAATGCTATTGTTAACATGCCCATCCATCATTCTATTATGTATATTGACAATTACCTCGATAAACTTGGAGTAATTAAATGATTTGACCCCAAAATGGATTATCGTATCTACTCTATTAATTCTCTTATTAGTAAAGGTAATGCCCTAAAATGGATAGATCCTTGTCAAAAATCATTTTAAAATATGAAAGAATCCTTGCTTCACCCACCTACTCTTCACCCAACTTATAATGATCATCTGTTAATCTTATATATCTCTTCTACACCCATATCAATTAGGGCAATGCTTTCGAAACATGATGATATTAGTTGAGGTTTAATCAACTATGAGAAATGTTATACAAAAGTAGAACATGATTTCCTTACCATATATTTTGATGTTGAAAATCTCTAACATTACATGATTTATCAAATGACTTACATTATTATTCATTCTAATCCACTTCATCACTTATTATGTAAATCCTTTCTTTCTAGAGATAGAATTGGAAAATAGATGGTCCTCCTCATGGAATTTTATCTTTGAATTATTACACAAAAATATATCAAAGGATAAATCATTATCGATCAACTTGATGTAACTCTTGTACCAGCTATCAACCACCTCAAAATAGTCTTCCCAATGATAATAGTTTTTACATTGAAGGTCTCAATCAAGCCATATATATTAAATATTACTTCTAAAACTTCATTTCTTATCTTGAAGAAAGTAATCTTGATGAGTCTTTTATATTCATTGATACTACTAAACCAAAATTAGTTATCGAAGAACTTCCTCAAATTACTATCAATTTAAATAAAGATACCTAAACCCTTCATTTTTATGGCACCAAATATCTTCAAAGATATAGGATAGGTTGTATATTTATTAGTCCTATTGGTAAAATTATCCCTTTGTAATTTCACCTCACATTCAATGTCACTAACAACATGGCATAATATGAAGCCTTAATCTTAGGCATGAGAGTAGCCCTTGATTTAAACATCACATATTTTCATGCTTTGGGTGATGACCAATTCATTTTAGACTAGGTATATGGTGATTATTAATTCAAAATAGAAAATATTATTTCTTATCATCAAATCAAAACTACCCTTGCCAAATATTTTGCTTCTTTTACCATCAAGCCTATCTTTCGAGATCAAAATTTTATCACTAATTCACTTACTTCTTCAGAATATCTTTTTCATCCACACCAAGTTTTTATCGATTATAATTTTCTTATCAAAATAATAAAACCCCCATATTCCATTCAATCATAAGATTCACTCATATAACACATTGAGGCTATTACCATACAACAAAGCCCATGGTACACAGACATTATTTAATTTCTTGAACACCAAACCTATACTCCAAACATTGATTCTCATGAAAATACTCACATTCACAAAAAATAGTTTAAGTATGCATTTTGATATAACATTCTATATTATCACAATACTGAAGGTACCTTTCTCCACTATGTTATAAAATAAGAAGTTTTTCCTCTTCTTGAACAAGCACATGGGGAAATTTGTAGTGGTTAGTATAGTAGACATGATATAACCTATAAATGCTTATGTATGGGATAATTTTTTCCTACTTTTAAGAAATATGCCATCAAATTTGCTAAAAATGTACACTTTGACAACTTCATGATGATCTAATCCACTCACATCTAGTTGAGATTCAAATAATGGATTCTCCCTAGCCATTATCCATGCAGGGATTAGATCTCATAGGCAAATTACTTTGATTTTAAGAAGCGCATGTCTTTATTATCATAACCAAAAAATATTTTACCAAATGGGTTGAGGCTATGCCCCTCATCAATGTCACTGGTACCACCATTTCCAAATTAATCCTCAATCAAATAATTATCCACTTTATTTTTACTTATATTATCATTTTAGATAATGGTTGTAACTTCAAAAATAAATATGTCAAAAACCTATGTGCTAAACTCAAAATCAATCATAAAATTTCCATGCCCTAGCATCCATAATGCATGGCCAAGTCAAATCCACAAATAAAATTATTAATAAAATTATCCAAAAGATAATTCATGAAACCCACATGGATTGGCATCTTCATCTACATCCCACTCTTTTGGCCTATTGCACTAGTATACACACTACTATTAGGGCAATGCTATTTTTGCTAGTCTATGGTTTTGAATCACTCTTACCATTATAATTCAAGCTTACCTCTATCTATATATATCTTAATGGTATCATACCTGATGAAGAATTATGTGAATCTCACTTTCATGCTCTTGATCTTCTTGATGAACCCCATCATTCTACCCTACAACATAATTGCCAATACAAGGCCTACATTGCCAAACAACATAATAAAAGAGTTAAATTTCATAGTTTTAATGTTGGTGATCTTATCTTTAAACTAGACTACACTCATGAAAATGAAGGTAAATATGCCCAAAAATAGTGGGTCCCTTATTTAGTAAAAAACATTCTTGGTCCAAGCACCTATCACCTTCAAACTAATGAAGGTCATATTTTCAAAGAGCCCACCAATGCACAATTTTTAAAGAAGTATTTTGCCTAAATTCTTCCCTCATTATCATGATTTATATATGTTATCCTTATAATAGATTTTTTAGGATACTTACATGGTCCTCACCCTCTATATAAGTTATCTCTTTTCACAAGCCTTAATCCTTCCTTTTGGTCCTTTGGTTTCCCCTTTTATCATGAATTACATTGTAAAAATATGGATACAACCTAGTCTTCCTCATGCTTTCCTTTTGTCCTCTTTATTTTATTACCTTAAAATATTTTTTGACACCCCCTCAGGTTTATCTTTTTTGATTTGTAGTGTAAGACCATTGATAGGACCTAGCTTTCCTCATAAATATCTTATATTTCATTTACTTTTTACATGCTTTGTGCATCCTTGTGGGTTTCTATTTTATGAGTTTCAATGTAAGACCATGGATAGGACTTACCTTCTTCATGAAATTACCATATTTCATTTAGTATTCCTTGTCTAGAATGTATTTTACACTAATTTTGAGTTTTTGATCTTTGTTCTAAACTCTAGCTTTTGAATTTTTGATAGATGAAATATTCACAACAAACTATGTTTGCATGTTTTCCTACACTTCCCTCATTTTTATTATAAATAATCACACTTCAATGTCATTATATCCTTTTTTCCCCCTTTTCACATTTTTTATGATTTTAAGTAATCTAAATTTTTTCATGTTTCATTCCTCTTGATTTCCTTTCCTTTCACTCCACATTGGATAAAACAAGGTCAAGGTCAATATATCACTTTTATTTCACATGACTTAATAAAGACTCTTAGACACCATGCTCTCTGAGTTTATTTTCTTATAAACCAAGTCTAAAGTATTCAAATAAAAGTCATATTTTACACCCATGTTTGGTCTTCTGAATTTGTATGGAGGAGGAATAGAAAAACCCATCAATAAATTTAAAATACAAATCATTTGAAACAAAACATAATGATATACAAAAGGATTTCAAAAATCAAAATCACACCAAAAGATATGATTAAAATAACATCTCTTATCTCTAATTGAATCTCAAAATACACAATTGGCCTCATGATAGAGCTGAGGTCCATTAAGGTATGGTAGGCCAATAGATTGGAATAATATAATTCAACAAACTCTATGGTGTTACCTACTTTCTCATGTAAGTAACCCATATTTGTAATAGACCAAAGGATCTGTAAGGGTCCCTAAGGAATGATGAACATGTTATGGGAAGGTAGGTCAATTTTAATTTTCATGCATATAGCTTTCATGGGATGATCTACCTACTGTATTTGTTGATATAATACTTATATAGCTAAGAGAAGGTCTTCAGAGTCCTTAACGTTGAAAGTCCTCTTGTTTTAACAAACCTAATTTAAGTGTCTTAACTTTGATAAAGCGTTCCTCTACCTTAGTTTTTCCTTCATTCTCCCCATCACCCATTTCATTTTTCCCCTTGATAGGAAAGTGTGATTCTAAATCTATTTTCCTACTTATTTTCTTCCTTATTCACATATTATAAACATGCTATCACTACTTTGTTTTAGTTTTATGTATTTTTAGAACAAAACAACATGCTTTAAAAACTTTGGATGATTTTTATTTACACCATGAATCTACATCTCTAGCATCACTTTACTTTATTTTACCATTTGCCATTATCGTAATACCCTTTTTTCAAACACCTGAGTCTATTTCTACTTTCATGTTATTTTTCCATTATTGAGTGTGGTTGGCTTGTTACTTTTTAATCCCTAATGTTAGTTTCCCTTTTATGCACTTTTTTTTGTTGATGGTTGAGTAAGGATTATTATTGCTCACTCACCAATGTTGTTTTACCAATTTTATTTACCATATTTGTCTATTTAAAGATTGTTTTTACTTTTACATCAATGTTTAATTACCATTTTCGACATGTATACTTGATTTGACTTGGTGAGTTTGCCTTTTTTACTTAAGGTTTACTTTTTTGATTTTTTAGATCTTTCATAGCCTTGAATTTTTGGTTACCCAATTTAATCTAAATTTGACTTAGTCATTTGGTCTAACATAGCACTTGTCACCTTAGCTTTCCAAATTTATAAGTACGTCTCATCCATATAACATCAATTATCTTGGCCTTTTTGTGTTTATTTTTGATCTTTAGTTTTGTATCCTTGAGTTTGTGAAAAGTAGTCTCTACACCCTCCAAAATTAAAACTACAAAAATAATAGACAACCATATAACAATAAAGGTAATTCAAAGTATCTATATATTTAATTTTCACTTTTTACCCTTTCACTCATTTAAATTTTAGTTATTTTTACTTTAAAATACTTTAACTTTTTTTTAGCTTCAGCGTTGTGTGTTGCTATATTATTTTATAAAATCACCATCCCCTATTTCACCTGAGTGACATGTGACGAGATTCAAGTGGGGATTATGTATACACATAATATTTTCAAAATTTATCAATTATTGATGTTTTATATCTTGTAGGAACCCATTGAGTCTCAATCTCTCTTAGTGCATGCCTTAAGGGGTGCATCGAAAAAGGGGTGGGTAGACCATTGGTGCTTTATAAGATTATTGTTCCTTACTACCACTTTATATCTACACACCCATATCATAAAAACATTTCTCTAATTTTCCTCCTCTTTTGCATTCATTTTTTACCCCTCCTCTAGTCATCTTTTGCCTTCATTAGCCTTTCCCTAGCCTAAAATACTTTTTGATAGTTTACGTTAGATGGTCAACCCCATAAAAATTTTACTCTAATTGATAAAACTTATTTATGGTCTAGGTCATCCCCTGGTTGACTTAGACCAAGACATACTTTGTTTTTTTAATAACAATATAGGGTTGATTAGGTCAACCTTATCGGCCTAAAATTTTGGAAAGGACTAGGGTTATATCTACTTATATAAACACATTTATTTCATTATTTATTAGAGAATATAAGGATAAGATATATATATTGTGCATCTTCTTATCCACCATTATAATTTAGGATCATAGCTTAAGGTTTCATACTTTCTTTGAAGATATGGATCTTGTCTTATGGATAAGTCTTTTGTATCCATTAATAGTTTATGTAGCCTAGAACTAATTTATATTTTTCATCCTTACATACCAAAACAAAATCTTATGAATAAACTTATCCTCATCATAAAAGTATTCCTAACTTTGTTCCTCATTTGTAAGAGTAGATAAATATGCATTTTTACTTCTCTCCCATGCATTATGATTTCATATACATTGACACAAGTATATATATTATATACATTTTTACTTTTCTTGTTTATTACCCACACTTTGTGCCATAAGATTTGGTGAGAAATAGATTAGAATTTAATTTACTTGTTATTAGTTTATGTGAATAAGAAAACATAGGACCCAGTTAGGGTTATTATATAGTTTTTCTTGACTGGAGGATTTGAAACAATCCTAGTGAATTTATTATGGTAAAATATCCCTTGGATAGGTTTAGATAATCCATCTTGGTCATGAACTCAAATATATAATGTATCTTGGTCATGACCTCAAATATATAATGTATTTACAATCGGAAGTGTAAGTAGGATTTATCTTCTCCAAGCTAGGATTGATTTATAGATCAGTTGTATTTATCATTACATACATAATGGATGTGATGCAAATCAACATAAATTACTAAAATTGCCTTGTAATTCTTGTCTATTATTTCTTGATTATTGTGTCAAAAACTTGTTTAAACTTGAAACCAAGTAAAAATCAACCAAGTCCAAATCCAAACCATTTCTATAGACAATAAGGTGTTACTTTTCCAAAATTCTAGGTCAACAAAATTGACATGTCAAACTTGGTTCAAATACCTCTATTACTTATCCAAACCACATCATTATACTACCTAATTGAACCAATGGTTAGTTCTAATTCAAATTTCCAAATTTAAAACTAATCCAAGACCAAAATATAAATTCTTATCTAAACTATGTCATTATGTCATTTAAATTACAATCCAAAACTGAAATCCAAATTATTATCTAAACCATTATTTTTATGTCATCCTTTTTATTTCAAACCTAAACGAAATTACATGTATAATTTGAATACAAATTCAAAACCAAAATCAATTTTAACTATAACAAATCAAATCTATTTCATCTTGAGCCATATCCCAAACCAATTCCATGTGCCAAGTTCCAATTCTAGACATTTTTTTCCAAAAAATCAAATGCCATTCAAACCTTATTTCAAAAATTCAATTTCAATCAATTTTCCAAAACCAAATTAATTTTATTAAATTCCAATCATCAAAATCAATGTCGGTTCACAACCAATTCTTGTCTTTCCATTTAATCTCCCACACATGTCAATTGAGAATGTTGAATTCAAGTCATCAATCCTTTATTTCATTTGAATCATATCTAGGAAAATGAACCATGTTTGGGGAAAATTTAATAAATATAATTTAGAACAATTATTTTCTATGCCAATCCACCCTCTTTGGGGCCACTTATTTTCTATTTAGAGACCAAGACCACCCTCTTTGGGCCCATTTTAATTAAGACTGAGTTCACCCTTTATGGGGATAATTTATTTCCAATCCATTCCCCTTGTATGTGTCCTTCTTTGGGAACACTATTCCAAGGTTAATCTAAGACATAACATCTCATGATCTTAAACCTATTCTAGCATGGGCATTCATACATAAATAAGTGATAAATCAACTCACCATGCTTATCTAACAACTATACCATTTTGAATCTACTTTGAAACTTCATCTATTGGTCCAAAAAATAATCCAATCTTAAAACCACAACAAAGCCAATTGTTCAAGTCTATTATGCCATTGCCCCTCCAAGGGCCATTATATATTGAAAGTCCAAGTGTGTTTAATTTTGATAAATAATCGATTGGGATGTGTCATGACCCCTTCCAAAGAATAATCAAATTCATGCACTTTCAATCTAAGATAAAGATATTCAAACTATTATTGACAATTTTTTCAAATCACCCATATTTGGCCAAATCCAAACCATTAAATATCCACCTAGATTTAATGAATAACCTATATTTGACATAGGACCCATCTTTGATGAGCCCATATTTAAATAACTTATTGTTATTGATCCATAATCCATTATTCATCAATTACCAAACATTCCCCATTTACAAATATTCCTTCATCCCAAAGCCTTCATTTCTAAGCCTTCATTTTCAAGAGAAATGTGAAAAGATACTTGTAGATAATGAATTTTAATAGGCCTTATTTATGGCTACTTTAACATTATAATCAAGTTTTATTTTGGAACCAATATAAAAATTGGGTTCCATTATAGAACCAATATCATATTTAACATCAAAATCAGAATCGACATTAGTCTTTACATCAAGTTTAGATCCTCTTGAGTCAGAATAACCTTCAAAATAAAAATATATTAGTAGGTGTTACAACATCATCTACATGCTCCTTGCAGATCTAATTGAACACATTTACGATCCTTATACAATTGTCAAGGACATTTACTTCAACATCAACACAAGTTCTCATAGTAGCCTCTATGAGTATTATGTTGAATTTTACCCTTCCGTTTCCATTACACATGCCTTTACCATTAATCAATGTAGCTAATATATTGAAATTCCACCTCCCACAAATGTTAATTGGGAATGAAATAATCAAATATTGTTAAAATTATTCCACGATGACATTTTAGTGGAAATTTTTTTAGGGAACCAAGACAACATTCAAGAAGAAGAATAATCTCCTAGTGAAACCTCATTTGAGATGATATGCAATAATTAAATTCTAAAATCAACATCTTCTAGTGAAACCTTATTTGAGGCACTAGATGATAAGCATAATAAAAAATCAGAATCTTTTAGTGAAAATTTAGTTAAGGCACTAAGGGGCAATCAAAATGAATTATCAACATGCCTTATTAAAACCTTATTCAAGGCACTATTGAATAGTCCAGATCAGAGCAATCAAGAATATTTTGTTAGTGAAAACCTCTTCAAGGTTCTAATAGTTGAGATAATTAGTTTCTCATTAGATGATGAAGAAGTTATTGAAGTCATTATCATCCCCACCACAACCAAAATCAAGTCAAAGCCGGAAGTAGAAATAATGTGTATGACTAAAAATTCCAATTTTCATTTATCCACCAACAATTATAAATTTCATTATGATCCTATTATCAATTCAAGATTATTTTACATTATCCAATTAGAACATTTATCCCATACCTACCCTTCCCTACCTTCATGGTGACACTCTTTTTCAAGGAGGTTACAAAGACACCTTTTTTAGAGGTTTGGAAGAAGAAAAATCATCAACGAATGAAGATCATGACAACAATAGTATAGTTCACATCAGTAGCAAGATTTAGACATAGCTATCATTTTTATCAATTATTGGTTAAACAATAAAGGTCCACATTATGAATATCATAATCCTCCATTGAGTTGAGATGCTAAAACAATAAATAAATTCAGAAAATCAATAAAAAATACAAAGAAATCAAAAGAGAGAAATAATTCATCTAATGGTAAAAACCATGGTTGCAAGAACTTAGGCAAGTACCATGATGAAAACTAGGTTTATGGCATCATGCATAAATAATTTGTTGTCATCAAGTGCCTTGACACTTGGGGGGGTAACCTTATTTTCATTATATACCATTTTTTTTAAAGTCATATTGGCCAGTATAAACCATTAACATTTCAACCCATTTTAGCCATTCAATCTTATTCAACCTAACCCATCTTGTTGTGCTTATTAATATTTTCATCTTGAACTTGTTATGGAAGTGGAAGGTATATTGAAACCTATTTGGGAAATATTTTGGCCTAATATGTGTGACACTTTGATGATTGGACACATCTGGCTCTCATGTGACATGTTCCTTAGAGATACCTAGTCATTTCTCTCATTGTCATCCATTATTTTCCAAATCTTATGCCATTTATCTTAATCCCACTTTGCCATTTTCCTACCTCAAAATTCTATTGAATATTAGTATCTCTCACTCTAGGTGGAACTACATTGACCTGAGTTCGATTTAGACTATGTACACACTACTCAATTTTCTAAGGTCAGCTTGGTCAACCTTATTCTGCACTCTCACCATTTTATGATAAAACTAAGCCACCCTCTCATCATTTTGTGATCTAAAACATTTTGAATCTCATAATCCTATATTGAGTTGAGATTCCAAAAACCCAAAAACATTCCAAACATTTCTAAAAATCAAAATAGACTTACAATCTCCATGAGAGATACAATGCCACAAAATTCAAAAACATTTTTCTTATCCTAGACCTAGTCAAACAAATCCTTAATCCAATCATTTTAGGTCCTAAACCATTATTGGGATGTGTCCTTCCCAAATTCACCCTAATGGGTAAAACTCATTAGTGGTTCCCATCATTTTAGCTACCTTTAGATGTGTCCTTCCCTTGCATATATCCTTGCTTTTGGGCACCATCCATTTAACAGTCTCATTGAGCCTTCACACATGGATTTTGACTTGGTTAAACAACATGATGCTTTATATTAATTTTATTTACATGTTTGTGTGTGTGTTTTCTCATTTTATTTTATTTTCCTTTTTATATTATTTCCTCAACTTAGTCCATTATGTTGGTAGGGTCATCATCATGATGCTTCTTGTCACATAGTCATACTTGAGTCCATTCATAGGCATGTATTAACATTATCATAATGGTTTTTATAATTGGTGCATTTTTTCCCATTATCTATCAGATCAGGGGTTAGTCTTTATCCACATTACAAGCCACTCATTATGGTGTTTTATATCATGATGCATATTATTAGGTGATGTATCAAAAATCAAGTGCTATAGGCCTAATTGACAATGTCCTAGCAAAGGATATTCTTATATACTACCTACAACATAATAATTAGACCAAATGAATAATATATATGATCTTCATGACACATCTAAGAATTAAAAAAAGTCAATAATTTATTTTATTCCATTTTCTCCTAGTTTTTGGGAGAACTACATCAACTTGAGGTCCATTTGTACTATGTAGGCAGTGATTATTTATTATCAATTTTTGAGGTCAGCTCGACCACCCTTATTTCATTATTATTAACATCTATATTATTTTAATCCAATCACATCATTCTTTAATCATCATTCTTTATCATCTCTTTCATTACCATTGAGCATTCTCATGTGCCTAGTTTTTTTATGGATTATTCATTATTTGATAAGTCATTATACCATTACACCTAACTTTGTGCATGTCATCATTAATATGTGTAATAAGTTACACCCTTGAACTATGCTTGCCAAGCAATCAATAAATTGCTAATCCTTATTTTTCAAAACTAAAATCTACCCTATCAAGGAAAACCATATAGATTAATCAATGATCAAAATGACCTATAGGGGTAACTCATTAAATCAACTATCAAATCTTCCATGTTATGGAACATTATTGTGATCAACCAAAATTACCATTTTTGGGGCCAATTCCATCAATTACTCTTTCTTCTAATTACAAGACTATAGCTTTTTCTCTATTTGGGGCAAGTCAAAGTGTGTTACTTGTTTTAGGATATATCCTTCCCACTTCCCCCTACCTTGGGGCCAATTCAATTCTATTATTATCAACCATTGGAAATAAAATCATGTAAGAATTTGATAATTTGGATTAATCTCATCCATGGTTTAATTTCACTTTTATTCATGTCCATTTTTCTTATATTTTAGGGGTTATCCATCAATGTTATGTTTTGGCCACTCCCTTAAGGGGGAATCATGCACATTCCCAAACATTTTTTGGGGATTCTTTGTGGACTAATTTTCAATAAATTGAATAATATTCAAAAAAATTCAAACACATCATTCTTCAAGAATTATCAAATTTATTTTTAATGACTTTTACATTCTTTGAAAACATGTTATTATTCCTAGTGTCTCGCAACACCTTCTCAAATAGTAGAAAAATGTAGACACTTAAAATCAAACACTTTGTGTCGATTAATATTATGTCTTCTATTAATAATTTCAACTTTATCAAAATCACTTTTCCTCTAAAAATTAATTAATTACCCAATTAGTTAACCTAATATACTCCTAATGGGAAATTTTATAGATTTGGAGTTATCTATTTTATAAATGTACAAAATTGAATTATTTCTTCACCCAAGGTGATATCATCATACCAAGTGTGCAAGTAAGAGATATTACAAGATCTTACACCCTATTACACACTCTTCCTCTTACACACACAAAGGGGCTATCATTTGAATCTCTTATATTTTTATGGCATACCCCATCCATTTTCTTCTACACTCCATTTTTATAATTTATGAGAATGGAGGACTAATATTGGACCCTTGATATTGCTCTCAAGATGGACGGTCCAAAATCATTTTCCAAATATATAAATGAAATGGTCTACACACTCTTTCCCAATGGTCAACTAAGGAAACAAATCCATGCCCAATCTCAAGGCCATAATTCAACCAATTCTCATTCTGATGCTAAGAAAAAGATAAAATCAAGAGTATCAAAGGAGAGGTGCTTCCCACACAAAGAACCAAGAATCATAAAAGAATTTTATATCTACAAGATGAACTTGATCTCTTTAGACTAGTTTAAAGAAAATCTTCAAAGGAGGTATAAATGTTGTTTTTATCTTTCAAATTACATTTAATCTTTGATTTACCCATAGTTTAACCTAGGGATTAAGCTTAAAAAGTTACATCTTCAAGCTGTTTTGGATTTGTTCACTAACTATTGACTAACTTCTCTTGTAATCTTGATCTACATGAATAAATCTAGATATTTTCATGAATATAAAATGTGGATATAAAAAAAATCATGTATTCATAAATATTATAAACATGAATCCATAGTTTTCAAAATGTAGGTTCACAAGGTCAAAATGTCAATTTGTCATTATCAAACACAAGTTTGCGGTAAATAATAAAATATGATGTCATGAAAGTGGATATGTGATTTTGATTTCAAAAAAGGAAAGTTCATGAAAATAAAATTGAATTTGAAACAAGGAATGATGAAGGGGAAGTTAGAGAATGGTGGATAAAACAGAAAAGATGGATAACAATTAGATGAATAATATTAATGGAGTTAGTGGGATGAATGGACTGAAAAATTGATGTGTGTGTGATTTTAATAGGAGTTTACCATTATGGAATCATGGGGGTGATGGTTAGTGATGTTGTGAAGAGTAAATGAATTGATAATTGTGGATTTCAATGTTTTTAGAGCTGGTGGGCCTGTACTATGTAGCATGGATGCCTATATCTAAATTGATCATACCCTAATCATAACATTAGTGCAGAGGTGGTACAATGAGAAAAACCTTTTAAATTTTTATTGCAGAGATAATTGTGACCATTAAGGATGTGTTAGATCTATAGGATCCTTGATCAGAGGTGAGAGGCTATATTGGCAATCATGGTCACAAATTACCATAATACATCATTTGTTTGGTAACTTGGAGGTTGGTTTATATAGAGGGTGGTTCGATGTGGATCAATGATTTTGTATAGGTATGATGGATCTGTTGACCCTAACCCTTATGGATATTATCAATGACATTCTACTACCAAACACGAGCAAGTGATTCTTCCCTATTGATTTTAATGTAGTGACTAACATGGTAGGGTGTGGAGGGTGTTTGCATGGGTTTTGATAGTACTATTATAGTTATATTAGGACTTACATATAGAAAACTATAGATATAGGGTGAGAATTGGTGTAATGACACTAATTAAGATATGGGTTTGGGAACATGTGGTGATTTAGAGACCTATGGGGACCCACTAATGGAGGGAAGTTAAATTTTTTTTAGTATATGGCTGGGAGGTTGTGATGGGAAAACATAGGGGCCATCATGATATTTAGCTTTTTATAAGTGGGAACTAGATTATTTGATGGTAGATGATGTGACATAGATGCCTTATGAAGGTATTCAATGGTAATGGGTATAAGATGTTGATTGTATGGATTATATCATTATAAGGTGTTATATCATGGGTGGGTAGGATACTATGGTAGAGTGATATTCAATTGATAGGTTCCTTCAATAGTTTGGGTGATGGTAGGGTGTACCATAGGGCCCATATGTTTTTGCATAGGTGATGGGGGAGAAGCCATTATGGGGGTTTTATATGTAGGGCCATAATGACTACAATTTTTTATAGTATAGTGGTGGTAGCCTAGGATTATTAGATAGCCATGGCAATCTAGATGTGATAATGGAATATGATGGATGGTGGGCACAATGAGCATCTTTGAGATTAATTCAGCTAATAAGGCATACCCATGGACTAGTAGACAAGATTCACTATGTAATTTAATGATTTGAACAAAGATGATGGTTGAGAGTAATACTAGAACCATGATTGATAAAAATGAGGAGGATAGAGGAGATGGTGATGGAGGAGCTGGATATGGATAGGGAAGAGGGACACAGGAACATGCAATGCAAGTTTCTTAATTAAGGGATGGGGAAGGGGACTAAATCCCTATTACTCAAATAATATGAACTAGAGGAGGGGATTATGTAGGTTCATTATCACCGATGAGATTATTCAAGGTTTAACTTTAATTTAAAACCTAAAATCAAAGATTAAATCGATGACATTTGATATTTATGTAATAGAGAGGTGAGTTGTAAATTTATCAGCACATATATTTCGTACGTAGGGCTAGGTGGATACCTTATTGACATAGATGAACACCCGCATTAAAAATATTTATACCTTGAAGGGAAAGGTGACCCAAATGAATCTATTTATATGTAATTTACTTAGCATGATACACATATTACTATCATGTAGGGATAGATTACACATGTATAGTTTACCTAAGACTAGTTGTGATAGTTATAGACATAGTCTAATCAGAGGGACACATAGTACCAAGGTTTAGATATGTAAGGAGATGTTACACATATGATTTTAGGGGCATATAGATTATGTGAGGTAGATACCTAGGTGTTGATGACATCTTGAGAGGCATAGTAATAGAGGTCATTGTATGAGAAAATTATGCCAATATGGAAGAAGACACCATATTATAGAGAGAACAATTAATCCAGGGCCTCTTCAAGGTCTAGGACATCCATAGATTTAGTCCACCCACCATTGAGACCACCACCACTAGACAAGTAGTTTTAGATATGACCCATTGATATACTATGTATTATGTATTTTTAACACATGGATGTCCGTGATTCTATTTTATATACCATTTTTAATATATTCATGGACATTTGATTATATATATGATGATTCATTTTTTATTTATTTATGTAGACTTGTGATGTATATGATGGATGGACTTGGTTTATATGTTTAATGATTATGGATTTTTCTATGTATTATGGTTATGGATTCATTGATGAGATGTGATATATTTGATATGATGATTTAATTATGATGTATTGTTTTTATTTATTCATAAAGACTTAGATGATTATTGATGTGAGGTTAATCATGTGATGCCATACATTGATGTTGTTGAATTTAGATTGTTCATGTAAGCCCATTCATGATGTGTGTGTGTGTATACATATACATACATATATATATATATATAATATATATATATATATATATATATATATATATATATATATATATATATATATATGTATATATATATATATGTATATGTATATATATATATATGTATATATATATATATAAACACATATACATATACATATATATAATATATATATATATATATATATATATATATATATATGTATATGTATATATATATGTATATGTATATATATGTGTATATATATATATGTATATATATACATATATATTTATTATGTATGTGTGTGTGTGTGTGTGTGTGTATCTATACACACACACACATGTGTGTGTGTGTGTATCTACACACACACACATGTGTGTGTGTGTATCTATACACACACACACATGTGTGTGTGTGTATAGACACACACACACATGTGTGTGTGTGTGTAGACACACACACACACACACACACACACACACACACACACACACACACACACACACACACACGAAAATGTTAGTGTAGATGATATTTTTAGATGGATTATTTATGATGTGATGGTATTTAGATGATTATATGATGTTATATTAAATAATTATGGATGTTATATTTAAGGATTGATTATGATGAGGTAATGATTGATGTGGTCATGATGATATAGATGATGATGGGTAGGATTATAGATGTGAGATGAAGAGATGATGATTTAGGTAACACATGATACATAGTTAAGCCATTTATGTTTTAATAATCATTTTTAATATAACACTAGGTAGTATGCACTATGATATATATACAATCATGTTGACAATTTTCTAGAGTGCATGATGGACTAACACATGAAGACAAATAAATAAATAAAGGTTCAAGTAGCCTAGATATTGATGCACAAATGGTATTGGATAGACCAAGATTACATCATTTCTTTGAACTAATTCACAAAAAACATAAGACAAGACATAGACAAAAAGACAATAAATAATCAATATGATGCCAATTATTTATAACAAAGAAGAAAAACACATGTAATGCCATACATATAATGAAAAAACATAGAAAAAAATCACATAAAACATACACACATATTTATATGCATAATGATGAAGGTTAACATTATTTTAACTTTGTTTTATCTATGATCTCAAGGATATGGGATTTAAAAACATATTTTAGTTTTAAAAGTATTAGATTCCTTCCCCTAGGCTGTGATGTGCATTTTAGGGTAAGATGTGAAAATAAGCACCATTAAATTTTGAATACTTGGCATGGGATGGTGTCATGAGGGATGTAACTATATATTTAAAGTCATCATAATGAAAAAAATTTAGGATTATTGTTAATATTTTGGCCTCACGATCCAAATGTCAACCCTCATCATTCAAAACTCTTGTTATTTATTTTAGCTTAATTTTGATGCCTCATAGTGCCTTGGTTTAAATGAAAAATGACTAACACAATCCTAGAGAAACCATAATTTAATTTAAACATCATGTAGAGATGAAAAGGTTAGTCTAATTTTGCATTTCATAAGTACACCTACAGAATCAACCAAAGCCAAAAAATTGTAGGGACATGATGTTTTTCATGCCTTTAGAATCTTCTACAAATTTTGTGTATCTATGAGTTGTCTATCTCAATATATAAGCCTTTAAGAATGAAGAAATAGAGTGAGACATGTGCACATACATCAAGTTTAGGCCTCATGAATTAACCATTTAGATTCAAATGTTCTTGGGTTGAATGTAGTGATGATAAGTGTCAAGATCTCACTTGATCAGATCATAGATCAATGATAAGAGAGGTCAAAGGTTAGAGGATCATAAGGACAAACACAAAGATAATAGATTTCAAGATCATGGAAGCTAATATAAGATCTAATGATGAGTGGACAAGGGCAAGGTTATTGGGTCCTAAATATCCAATGTAGCATGTTTAATCATGCACTCAAAGATCAACAGTGAGTTCATAGTAAAAAAAATAGAGGATCTTAGGATTAAATGCATCAATGATAAGTGACATAATCATGGAAAATAAGTAGATAAATGGTGCACATTAGATCAAGAAGAAGGATATCGATGATATGTATTTAATTACTCCAAGGAAATATATGGTGCACAAAAGGTCAAAGTTCAAAGAGATAGATCAATTATGAGGTTACCACATGGAATAAGTGCATGAAGAAGCTAAAACTAAAATTAGGATCATGAAGATAAATGAGGAGATAACAAGTGTCATGATCAAGGATCCCATATTAAGATCAGTAGCCAATATTAACATTCAAATCTAGGAGACTTCAAATATAGATCAAATATGACCTAGGTTAAACCAGAGCAAATATTTCAAAGGGTACCTTTAAATCTTAGTTAGGATATCTATTCAAAGATTCAAATCATGAAAAATCAATTGTATTATGGTTTTAATGTCATTTCATGATTGTGTCCCTCATGTGTAGTGGCTTCTTGGTTCCCACAATGTTCAGAGGTAGAATAGGTCTATTTAGACCTAATATAGTTCAATGCCCAAGTGATTTAGTTTATAAGCTCTTTATGGACATTAACTATAGTAAAAACAATAAATGGATTGGTTTTCAATCTAAAATAGACCTATGTTTAGATATTAAAATAGGGGTAGCTTTATGATTAATAAAGGAGTGTCTTGTCTGTTGACAAGGTCATATCTTTGACAAAAAGGAACCTATAGCCACTCAAAGTAGACTTAATCATGGCTTTATTAGGTGAATTAATATAAGGATTTTATCCTTAAAATGAAGGGAATTAATTAAAAATATCTCAATAAGGATTCATACGATGGGGGTGGTTGCTTCTTGTAGTGGTCTTAACCTTCATGATCTATCTTTCCACACTAGGAAAATACACAATGGCATTAATGCATGTAAGGGATCGATGAAGTTTTAAGTGGTTATTGTGACTAATTCTGATGGTAATCTCATCCTTGATCATTATGACCCCTTATCCACTCTCCCATGCATCTCTTCCCCTCTCTCTCATCCCATTCTACTATAAATTCAAGCTTTGAGCTCTTGATTCTCATCCCTTGGTTGCATATAGAAAACCTCTGCTAAAATCACTTTGTAAGCTCTTCGAAGAAATATAAGATAATTTTAGATTCTACTTGAATGATAGGTGCATTTTATTAGAGTTTGATTTATAGAGCATGTTTCTTATTTATCATCTATGTGTCCTCCATGTACCCTTGCTTGAATATTGTTATTTCCTTATAGGTTCTATGAAGTGTTAGCTAGTGAGGTTTTTATTGAAGTGTCATAATTTCATAGTTTCTTGTATAGACCTATCTCTTTTTATTCTTAAAGTCATATGTCTCTTTTCAACCTTCATTTAAAATACTCATGTTTGGGACATTATAATAAAACTTGATCAATTCTTATCCCTATTAGATTCATTAGTAGTCATAAAAGTGTCTAAGATGAGAGTGGATCATTGAACATTTGGTGTATCAACACACTTAGAATAGATTTTCATTCATTTATTTTATATCCCTTTTCATCCTAATAGTATAGGTTTATTAAAGGAACTATATTATCATATCTAAGGAGCTAGACACATTAAAAACCCTAGAGGTCTGACCCAAGATTAAGTGACCCATAGCCTAGGGTCATTCCCATGTTGGACTAGTTTTAAGCAAGAGGACCTGAACAATCCTTTGCTCAATTAGGGTGAAACCTAAGCCTCTAATAATTTTATCATGTATGGTGGAACCTAATTTTATTTATTAAAGCAAAATTTCATCACATTCATCTTTATAAATAGTTTCCATTACTTTTTAGTCCTTATTTTAGAGGTAAGAGTCATATTATTATTTATGGTTTTAGTTACTTTCATATTTTATAGGCTATGGTAGCTTAGAGAGGATAATTCTAACTTTCCTCTCCCTATCAACCCTACCATGATCCATATCGACCTTATGATGAGCATCACCAACCATATACAGAGTCTCACCAGAAGTATGAGGACCTATATTAATCATACATGAAGAAGTACTACCCTTTTCTTCCCTATGAATAGCTAATCCATCATAATATTTGTTGGGTGAATATTTTGTTGGCTAGCTAACTAGTGACCAAAATAGTTCCTACCACCACAGCATAGGGAGATGGGTCATCCTGGTGTGCAGGTTTACTACATCAATAGGGGACAAATCTCTCCTCTCATCAAGGGGAGGTTCCCTATTAAATATGTGGAGGCTATATACTATATATATATAAGTAGAAAGTAAGACAAAGGGGTGGGATAAGCCATCCATCTCTCTTTTTTTAGAGATGATGTTCATACACAAAGGAGAAAATCCTAGGTGATTGGTGAAGGTACTTCTCTTCTTTCATAAGTAACATTCAACCAAGAGCTATATCCCTTCTTGGATAGTAGAAATCCTGGTGAAGCAACATAAGGCACTTCTCTTATTTTAGAAGTACTTATTCTTACAAACAACAAGAATCTTTCTGGTAAGTAACAAGTAACCAAAAGTGTAGAGTAAGCAATAGCCTGAGATGTAGAACAAAGTCTCCACCTCGACTGCCCAAGAGTGAGATACGAAGAATAATGGGGGCACAAAGTCATCCCAAGGTCCTTTACACAGAAATAGAAAAGAAAAACACACACTAAAGACAACTATGATAGCGCAAAGTCTAAAAATAGTTGGCTTCAGGACACCTTCCTTATCACCTCCACTAGTTCTACTTGTTAAATCAAATAAACAAGAATGCTTTTAGAAGATAGACATATGAAAAATCTCCTAAAGTAACACAGGCTATCACAACATAAAGTCTACAGGTAACTTGCTTTCTCATTCAATCAAAGAAATATGAATTACAATCTAATCTCAAAGTCTCAGTAATGCCTTTCAATTCAGGTAGAGTTTCACTTCTGGTAAGGGGAAGATCTCCCATTTAATTACACAAGAGATTACAATATATAGGGTCCTGAGGGAAGTTTGGTACTTTCTCCCAATGAAGTGACCCATTTGGCGCATTCAATGCCTTGGATGCATTCTTAGTTTTTGTCAGGAAGGGCCATGCTGGAGCAGGGTGGCTGCCTTGACTGTGGCATGTTGATTCATCTCTAGTTCCTCCTTTTGAGCCTGAGTCTCTCATTCTACCACCTGCTCAGTCGCGTAACTATCTATTCTGCCTTTATCTCATAAGGGACAAATAGACAGTGCTTTCAATGTTTTTAGGACCCAAATATCTACCCGGTGAACTGCTCCACCTACTAAAAATAACTCCCATTGAGTTTCCCTCTTTGTTTCTTCCTTCTCTTGGTCTGGCCTTAGGCTTTTCAAATGCATTTGGGTATATGCCTTGAGTCTACTAGAATTTAGAGACACTTCATTGCGACCAATTTGATGTTTGTAGGCCAGTCATATTTCCTAGCAACTCCTTTACATCTTTCTCACTTGCCATGGTCGCTTTCTGCTATGACACAGGTGAGGACACGTGGCGGCATCTGTAGCTTCAAAATAGGCTTGTCAAAATAAGCTTTGAAATTGGTTAGTGACTAAGGAGGGCATGGATGCAGACACATGGTAGCTTCCACTACATTGGGTTAGGACACATGGTAGGTTTTACCCTATGTAGCTTCATTCGAGACTATGTCTCAGCTTGTGACACCTAGCAACATCTACTGCTCTTTGAGGCTCAGACCTTTCTTGAAGGGAACTTGCCCTTCAGGGTCTTCTAAGTGGCCTTTGGGATTTGATTCTTTAGTGGTCTATCATCCCTTTTATTTCCTTTGGGAAAAATGTCTGAAGGAATTCCTTCAGACAATTCATCTAAAGGAAACATTTCCTTGGCTCCATATGTGCCTTGGTATTGTGAGTGCCACTTTCCTTTGACATGTGGCACCTCTCACTCTTTGAATAAGTGTCATGTGGTGTCTCCCATAGGAATGGGTGAGGGCATGTGGTGAGTTCTATTATTGACACTTGGCAGCATCTACCCCTTTAGGCCTTTGCAACCTCATAGAAATGTTTGGGGCTCAGTCAGGCTCTCACAGACGATGACACTTGTCAACCTCCATCGATCTTTGTAAGGGACACGTGGCATAGTCTGGATACACTTGTTAGTCATGTGGATGTAGACACTTGGCACATTTAACTTTGACCCATTAGGGATATGTGGCAACTTCCATTGTTTTCTAGGAATCATGCGGACGACAACAAGTGGCGACTTCCATCGAGTTCTAGTGAGACTACGGAGATCAAAAGGATTTATTCAGACCATCTTGGATGGTGACACGTGGCATGTTCCACTCACTTTTATGACTTACCCGAGGCCTGCCATGGTCTTTAACAAAAACAAAAAGTAAAAGAAAGAAGTCACAGAAAATGACACTTGTCAGCTTCCATCGAGCTTTAGAGAGGACATGTGGCATGTTCCGCTACTCTTAGATGAATACATTGGGGCCTTTCATAGTTTCCACTTGTCACCTATCTATGGGACTCTAAGAATCTTATCAAAAGAAGCCTTGTAGCTTATGGAAAGGCTGGAGATGTAGACACCGACACTTGTCATGCTCCATGGAGTTTCAATGAGACACATGACAGCTTCTATAGGCTTTTTCTTAAAGACTTAAATCTATGAACTCTAGACGAAGCGCTGACCCATTTGAAGCTTGCAATTGATATTGAACCTTGAACCCATTGAACCTGTAAGTCCCTTTACCAAAAAGTTCAATAAAATGATGAAATTGAATGTTTTAGAACAAATTTTTGGAAAGGGGAGGAACAATTTTAGCCATGTAGGACCAAAATAGTCCTATGTTGTCTAAAAAATGAGGAATCACTTTTGAGGGACAACAACTAGCTCCTATTGGGGAAATTCCTTCAGATGATAACTCAGAATAGCTAAGGGGAGTAGAAACCAGAATCTCCAATGCCTTGAAGTGTGCCATTGGGCTATGGAGTTATGCTACCCAAGAAGAAAGGCTCTAAAAAATGAAAACAAAATGAACAAAATAGAACAACAGACTATACAAATATACATATGTATAGGGGAACTCATTTGATACTTCAAGAGTTGAAGTGCTTCAGATTTTGCCCATTATGAGGTAGAGAAAAGAGAGTGCCATCTTGATACTTCAATAGGAAACTATTTTTACCATTGAGCTGATGAATAGTAAAAGGGCCCCTCCACAGAGAATCAAACTTTTCGTGCATCCCCTTTGGTTCTCTTCTCTTGTCCCATAGTAGGACTTGATCTTCAATTTGGAAATCATGATTCTTTGCTTTCTAGTTGAAGAGCTTCTTCACCATACATTGATGGGTGGCAATTCTATCCACCAATGTAGTTCTCTGCTCATTCAGCTCAGTAAGGCACATGATCCTCTTCTCAAGTGAGCTCTCATATGTTTGATCTTCAATCTCCTTATCCAATTTTAATGCTGGTAGTTCCAAGGTGATTGGTATCTCAAAATTTACACCATAAAGAAGTTGGAAGGGAGACATACCAATTGCTCTCTTTGGTGTAATTCTATCTACCCATAGAGCATCAACCAATGCCTTATGCCAAGTCTTTTGGTTGTCGTCCACCAGCTTCTTGAGGATAGTCACCAAGTTTTTATTGCTCGACTCAGCCTATCCATTCCCTTGTGGGAAGTAATCAGAGGAATGGGAGAGTGTAATTCCATAGTAGAAGAAAAATTGAGTAATCTCCTGAGAAGTGAAGTAGGCAGCATTATCAGTGACAATTTTGATGGGGACCACAAACCTGGACATGATGTTTTATTTGAGGAAATTGCATACTACTTCTGAAGTAGCATGTTTGGTCAGAACTGCTTTCACCCATTTGGTGAAGTAATCTATTGCTGTAAGGACATAATCATGTCTAGCACTTGAAAATGGGTTCATAACACTAATAAAGTCAATTCCCCATTACTAGAAAGCTCCTCTATGACCACTGGTTTGAGAGGCAGGGCAGCTAGCTTGGGTCTTCTAACAAACTACTGGCATATTTCACATCTCCTAAACCACTTGTATGCATCTCAAAAGAGAGTTGGCCAATAGTACCTAGATCACAGGATCTTATGGGCAATCACTGGGGTAGAAAAATGTCCTCCACAGGCCGAATTGTGAAAGGACTTTAGAAGTCAGATTTGTTGCTCCTTGTCCACACAACGAAGGAACTTTCTATCAAGGTGCCTCTTGTATAGGCCATTGTCTCAGAGGACAAAATTAGTGGCTTTCAACTTGATGGTCCTCCTTTATTTATAAGACAAGTTTGTAGGACATTCACCATAAGTAAGGAAATGAGCAATACCTAACACCACTCATTTGTGGTGGAGACGAAAAGGACTGTAGGTGAGTCATCCACTTCTGGCTCTTCACGCTCCATTCCACCTAGCTTGTTATTAACAATTAGTTGACATAGCCCCTTTCCATGCACTAGCTTCATTGGCTTGATGATTAGATCAAACTCCTATATTTTTGCAACCTAGTTGCCTCTTTTCATCCCAAACTCCTGCTGAGTCAGTATAGATTTCACTGTAGTGTCAGGGATTAAGGCAATCACTTGAGAATTGAGGATGTAGAAATGAAAATATTTCATAGCTTTCACCACTGCATAAGTGTGCTTCTCCATATTTGAGTACTTCAGCTCATGAGCTTTGAGAGGATAGCTCATGAAGGAAATGGGAGATTCCATACCTTCTTTGTTCTATTGAACAAGAATTGCTGAGAGCGTACGTTTTGAAGCATAGTTGTAAATGGTGAACTTTTTGCTATAGTCTGAATAAGCCAGAATTGGAGCATGGACAATGGTAGTCTTGATATCCTCAAAATTTGACTTGCCTTCTTTAGTCCAATTAAAGGTGGCTTTTCCTTTCATCATGTTTACAATGTGCCTAGTCTTCTCAGCAAACTCAGGGATGAACCTCTGCAAGAAATTCACCTTCCCAAAGAAAGAGTGAACAACAGTCTTGCTTGTGGGAAAGGAAAGTTCTTAGATAGATTTGACTCTGTCTGAGTCAATCTTTATGCCTCCTTTGGACACAATGTGCCTAAGAATTTTCCCCTCCATTACTCTAAAAATTGACTTCTTAGGGTTCAAGGAAATGCCATTCTGGTAGCAGCGTTTTAGCACTTGATGCAAATGGCTCACATGATCTAGGCAATGCTTAGAAAAGATAGTCAAGTCATCAAGATAAACTATGATGAACTTACCCATCTCATCCTTGAAGGAAACGTCCATTGCTCTTTAGAAGGTGGTTCCAGTATTTATCAAGCCAAAAGGCATCTTTTTATACACAAACATGCCCCAAGGTGTGGTGAAAGCCATCTCATGCTGGTCTACTTCACCAACTTCAACTTGATTGTATCTTGAGAAGCCATCTAGCATTGATAACATCTCTGAGCCCGTTACTATTTGTAGCACTTAATCCATGATTGACAAAGGATAATTATCCTTTAAGGATGCTTGATTCAAATTCTTGAAATCCACACAAAGGGGAATTTCACCATTCTTCTTCCTTATAGGCACTATATTGGCAATCCAAGTGGAATGATGGATTGGGAAGATTATCCTGGCATTTAACATTTTTGAATCTCTGATAAAATAGTACCTGATATTTTTAGATTATAATGTTGGGACTTTTGCCTGTAAGGTGTTGAATCAGCCTTAAGAGGAATGTTGTGTCAGATTTCATTAGGCTGGAGTGATTTTAGGTCATCATAGGAGTATGCTAGGACATACATGTATTCATTAAGCAAAGTGGTGAAATTGAAACATTCTTCAGGAGTACAACACTTCTTGATGTTCACCATCTTGGCGTCTACCTTGGTTCCCATATTTACTTGATCAAACTCCTAGGAGGAGCTTGAATCCATTTGCTTCTATTTTATGAATCTATCATGCTTATCAAATAGCTTCTGAAGGGAAATAAGGCCTTTGGGAATTTTATTCCCTTTTAGTTGCAATAACTCCTCACTTGTGCTTGAAATTGATTCAAGAGTTAGTTCAGGCTCTTGAGGTTCACTACCTTCAAAATGTAGCCGTTCGAAGCTATCCTTCTACTCTAAGAAGCTAATAATTTGATTGTCATTATCAAATACCTGCCAATGACTAAAATTATTAGGCACAGTTGGTCTAAAGACCAGCTCAATAGTGTACCTGTCTCCTTTGAAATCTGGGTGGGGGATCAAGAGGGTGGCTAAAATAGCTAGTGCATCAAGCTGATCATTAAATTCTCTGGGAACTACAGAGATGCTAAAAGCATCAAAGTTTTTGAGTTGAACCTAGACTAGATTATGGTAGTGGCACAATCTTTCATTCTTGGTTTGATACAGGTTTCTCACCTGACAAACTACTAGTTCGACATCTCCTTTAGCATGAAGGAGTTTAATGCCTTTTTCTCTAGCAGCTCTTAATCCCAACAACAAAGATTCATACTCGACTTTGTTATTGGTGTTACTAAATTGCAACTCATAAGATGAGGAAAAAATATCTCCTTGTGGAGATATTAACACAACCCCAGCTCCTGAACCAGTGGAGGAGTAGCTGCCATCGAATTCAAGAATCTGTACCTCATTTGATACTAATTTTCCTTGGGGGTTTTCTTTATTCTAAGGAGGGGATTCTTCCACATTTACATTGGGCTCAGCCAATTCTTCTATTATTTCACTTGACTACATTTCTAGGTTGTCACCTATAGGAGCTTCATCAGACACCTCATGGACTTCATCCATGGATAGAAAGTAGTTACCTAGGCCTGAAGACTTGAACATGATTTGAGCTTCAGGTGCTGAGGTCTGGGTAACTATGTATTTTGCTTCCTTTTCAAGAAGTAGCCTCTTCATGACACCTTTGACCAGAATCCTTACCTTTGATAAATCCATGCTCAATTCACCACCAACATCCCTGTAGAAATTCTGCCCAAGAAGGATACCATATGATGCTAGGACGTCTGCTACCAAAATAGTCATCTTGATTCATTTATCTGGAAAGGAAGCAAAGGCAAATTGAGCATCTTTTATTTGCCCCAACAATGGCACTTTTTTGTTCTCCATGGAGAAGCACCTACCAAACATCTTGGTCAGTGTGAGATCAAGGGATTCAGCTATTTTAGTAGGCATGACATTGTCTAAAGCTCCAAAGTCGATAATGCAATTATTTAGCTACCATCCATTTATTAGTAATGAGACATAAAAAGGTTTAGTCCTACTAAGAGCAGCAGGAGGGGAAATGACAAGATTGTTCCTGGTGGATGCATCCTTGGGGGGATCATGAGTCACTTTAAGAATTTCTTGTTTAATAGGGATGTTCTAGTTTTTGACACACTGAACCAATTTATCTAATTGTTTAGGATGGGACTGCAAGAATTTAAATTCAAACATTTGAATCTTAGTTTTCTTAATATGATCAATTATGTCAAATGCTGGAAATCAACTAGGTACGGAGGATGAGAGCTCATCTTTTTGAGTTTTAGGGGGGAAGAACTAGACTGTGAGTTTGAAGTAAAAGGCATAGGGTCATTTGGGGTACTTACTTTTCTTGCAATCACTGGGCCTTTTGGCTAGAAAGGGAGAGTGGATCCCCACTTAGCAATTGAAACTATTGGTCGAGGTTACTCCTCTAATTTCTCTTTATTAGCTTGTTGAGCTAGTTGATTCTTGGATCATGTGAATATAGCATATGACCCCTCAGCTTCATTGCCTTTACTTCTAGGTTCATCCTGATAGTTCAAAAAACCAATATGGGAGTCACTAGCTAATTCTTCTTCTATCTCAGTGAAGAGATTAACATCATCTTCAGGATTCAATTCAAGTTGGAGTGAGAAATCCACTTTAGCTTCAAGATATCCAACTACCAAGTCAGTCAGAGGTGCTGTGAGGGCAAGATTCCTCTATGGAGGAGGAAGGCAATTTTGCTGTCCTTGATTCTTGGTAGCATTGCCTTGGTACACCTGATTCTAAAATGTCCTCCTGGGTATATCTCTATATGTAGGAGTAGATGATATTCCTTGCACCACTTGCCTTTTGAGAGCTATCACTTCATTATCTAGCTTCTGCATCATAGGATTAGTGGTGGTGGAAGGGGAATATTCTAAAGAAGAAGAAGATTTACCTTTATTTGGGTCCCTCCTTATCTTTCTTGCTAAGATAAGGTCATCTTCAACTTTGGTAGCCAAATCTTGAGCAGATTTGAGATTTATGTGACTGGCTCTTCTTAGCAGGAAACTCACTTCAGGCATTTGTGAGTTAATGAAGAAGCATTTGAAGTTTTCAAGGGTCGAATGAGCAATAATAGGAATTTGATTCCTCAGCTTATCAAACTTTGCTATGAAATCCCTCATAGGCTCGTGGGGCTCCTTCTTCATTTGCATGAGCTAGGCCAACAAGGTGAGTGCATCCTCTACAGGCTTGAATTTGGCTTTGAGTGTGTCCCAATCAGTCACTAATTGGGCTTGCAGGTGGTAAAACCAATTTGTAATAGCACCTTGTAGCATTTCCATGAAAATCCTAACTGCCACATCCTCAAATTCCATGCCTATCATGTCATAGGCTATGCTGAAAGTAGCAATGTGTTCATCAGGATGGACTTTTCCATCCCCAAAGAATTTGGGGAAATTCTTTCTCGAGCTTCATGGAAGTTCATGCAAGGGTAGATTTAAATTAAGTGGGCCAAAAGAGTTACCCCAAGGGTCTCAAGCTACCATGATAGGATTATTGAAAGTAGGGATAACAAATCTGGGTAGAATTTGGATGGGCAAAGCTTTGCTAACTACAAGAAAAGTAGCTCTACCTTGTGTTGGTGTCCTGGTATGGCTAGGAGGGACACTCCTAAATCATTGAACTTGAGGTTGGGGAGAAAGCAAGTCAAAATCTCTTTGATATGCCAACTCAAAGATAGGATCAACAACACCTTGAGCTCTCTAGCTTCTAGTATAGCATGGGGTTGCCAGATTATGAATCAAAAATGGAAAAGGACTGGTCACACTTTAGTTTAAAGCTTAAGGCTTGAAACTACTTGTCCTTCCCTAACGAAGTTGCCAAAAAATTATTGGGTGAATATTTTGTTGGCTAGCTAACTGGTGACCAAAATAGTTACTATCACCACAACATAGGGAGATGGGTCATCCTGGTGTGTAGGTTTACTACATCAATAGGGGACAAATCTATCCTCTCATAAAGGGGAGGTTCCCTATTAAATATGCGGAGGCTATATACTATATATATATAAGCAAAAAGTAAGACACAGGGGTGGGATAAGCCATCCATCTCTCTTTTTTCAAAGATGATGTTCACATACAAAGGAGAAAATCCTAGGTGATTGGTGAAGGTACTTCTGTTCTTTTAGAAGTAATATTTAGCCAAGAGCCAGATCCCTTCCTAGATAGTAGAAATCTTGGTGAAATGACAAAAGGCACTTCTCTTCTTTCAGAAGTGCTTGTTCTTGCAAACAACAAGAATATTTCTGGTAAGTAACAAGTAACCAAAAGTGTAGAGTAAGTAATAGCCTGATATGTAGTGCAAAGTCTCCACCTCGACTGCCCAAGAGTGAGATACAAAGAATAATGGGGGCACAAAGTCATCCCAAGGTCCTTTACATAGAAATAGAAAAGAAAAACACACACTAAAGACAATTATGATATCACAAAGTCTGAAAATAGTTGGCTTCAGGACACCTTCCTTATCACCTCCACTATTTCTACTTATTAAATCAAATAAACAAGAATGCTTTCAGAAGATAGACATACGAACAATCTCCTAAAGTAGCATAGGCTATCACAACACAAAGACTGCAAGTAACTTGCTTTTTCATTCAATCAAAGAAATATGAATTACAATCTGAGCTCAAAGTCTCAGTAATGCCTTTCAATTTGGGTAGAGTTTTACTTCTGGTAAGGGGAAGATCTCCCATTTAATTACACAAGAGATTACAATATATAGGGGCTTGAGGGAAGTTTGGTACTTTCTCCCAATGAAGTGACCCATTTGGTGCATTTAATGCCTTGGATGCATTCTTGGTTTTTGTCAGGAAGGGCCATGTTGGAGTAGGGTGGCTACCTTGACTGTGGCATGTTGATTCATCTCTAGTTCCTCCTTCCAAGCATGAGTCTCTCATTCCATCACCTGCTCAACTGTACAACTATATATTCTACCTTTATCTCACAGGGGACAAATAGATGGTGCTTTCAATGTTTGCAAGCCCCAAATATCTACCCAGTGAACTACTCCACCTACTGGAAATAACTCCCATTGAGTTTCCCTCTTTGTTTCTTCCTTCTCTTGGTCTGGCCTTAAGATTTTTGAATGCATTTGGGTCTGCACCTTGAGTCTGTGAGAATCGATAGACACTTCATTATGACTAATTTGACATTTATGGGCCCGTCATGTTTCCTAGAAACTCCTTTGCATCTTTCTCACTTGCCATGGTCACTTTCCATTATGACACATGGTGGCATCCACAACTTCAAAATAGGCTTTTCGAAATAAGCTTTGAAATTGGTTAGCAGCTGAGGAGGGTGTAGATGTAGACACATGGCAGCTTCCACTGCATTGGGTCAGGACATGCGACGGGTTCCACCCTATATAGCTTCATTTAAGACTATGTCTTAGCTCGTGACACCTGACAACATTTGCTGCTCTTTGAGGCTCAAACCTTTCTCAAAGGGAACTTGCCATTTAGGGTCTTCTAAGTGGCCTTCGGGCTTTGATTCTTCAGCAGGCTGTCATCCCTTTTATTTCCTTTAGGCAAAATGTTCAAAGGAATTCCTTCAAACAATTCATCCGAAGGAACCTTTCCTTGGCTCCATATGTGCCTTGGTATTATGAGTGCTACTTTCCTTTGACATGTGGCACCTCCCACTCTTTGAACAAGTGTCACATGGCGTCTCTCATGGGAATGGGTGAGGGCACATGGTGAGTTCCATTATTGACACTTGGCAGCATCCGCCCCTTTGGGCCATTGTTAGCCTCCATCGATCTCTACAAGGGACACGCAGCATGGTCCAAATACACTTGTTAGTCATGTGAATGCAAACACTTGACACATTCTACTTTGACCCGTTAGGGATATGTGGTAGCTTCCATTGTTTTCTAGGAATCATGCAGATGAGAATAAGTGGCAGCTTCCACCAAGTTCTAGCGAGATTATGGAGATCAAAAGGATTTATTCAAACCATCTCGGATGGTGACACATGGCATGTTTCACTCACTTTTATGACTTACTCAGGGCCTGCCATGGTCTTAATGAAAAAAAAAAGTAGAAGAAAGAAGTCTCAGATAATGACACTTGTCAGCTTCCACCAAGCTTTGGAGAGGACACGTGGCATGTTCTGCTACTCTTAGATGAATACATTGAGGCCTTCCATAGTTTCCACTTGTCACCTATCTGTAGGACTCTAAGAATCTTATCAAAATAAGCCTTGTAGCTTATGGAAAGGTTGGAGACGTGGACATCCACACTTGTCATGCTCCATGGAGTTTCAATGAGACACATGGCAGCTTTCATGGGCTTTTTCTTGAACCTTTGCATCTGTGAACTCTAGACAAAGTGCTTGACCTGTTTGAAGCTTGCCACCGATATTGAACCTTGAACCCGTTGAACCTATGAGTCCCTTTACCAAAATGTTTGAGAAAATGATGAAATTGAATGTTTCAAAACAAATTTTTGGAAAGGGGAGGAACAATTTTAGCCATGTAGGACCAAAATAGTCCTATGTTGTTTGAAAAATGAGGAATCACTTTTCAGGGACAAAAATATTATCCCTTCTAAGTCCTATAATGAGCCCCCTTATTACAAAGATAATCAAACCTATTATGAATCTCATTTACCCCTTTTACAACTTGGTTACCATCTTGATTAGTCATGGAAACAACATGAAATTCCTGAAAAGCCTACTAATACCCCAAGACATTCCTTATCTAGCCTTAAGCAAGCTCTATTAGAACAAGAAAAGAATATGATAAACATTGATACATTGAAGGGTTATGGGTAGGAAATTATGAAACATGTCATTAGGAGGGTTAGAAATTTAGTGTAGTAGGCAAAATAAAGTTGGATGTCTTTCATTAGGGGATGTTATCATATAAATAATGGTTACATGATTGACATAGATGTACTCATCTCCAAGATTGAGGAGAAGCTGATAGCCCATGAAGAACATCAAACACCCCATCACCCATCTTGTCTTCCCTCATTCACCCCATGTCAACCTCATGTTAGGTTTCCCATCATGACCCATAAGCCCTCATAAAGTGATTTTATAATTCCTCAATATCCTTCCTAACTCCTCTCAACCTTCCCCTCATGGAAATCTATCCAAGGGAGAGTCTAAGAAGAAAGAAAGGTTAGTGTTGAAAAAACTAGTCACCATGAGAAATCAATGTTCAATTTTTAAGTCTCCCTTGATAGGCAGATTGAAGCTATAGATAAACATTTGTACTACACATTGAAATATAAAAATACAACACCACCTCAACTACACATACCTGCTTTTACTCCTCAAGCCATAATGCACATTATGCAAGAAAATGATAAGCCCAAGTTTCCATCTTGGAGTCAAGTCATGCAGTCAAGAAAAACCAAAGCTAATCAATCCTTACCTCTTCCTCCTCAAGATTATAATTCATTTACCTCATGTAGATCCATCCAAAGTTATATGCATAAGAAGGAATAAGTGGTGATTATTGAAGACAAATAACTAGATGAAAGGAATAAGGTATATGTTTCATCTCTCTTGGAGTCACTCTAATGATCTTCTATGACACTTATGGAGAGAGAACCCATTCTTGAATAGGTAAAAATTCAAATTTAGATTAAAATTATAGATAATGATGATTATTTGGATGAACTTGAGGAGGAAATGGTTCTTGAGACACCTCTTCGCAGGAATAAACATGATTCATTCTTCTATAGTTTCAAAAAAGATGAGTTATAGGAACAAGTGCAAGTAGAAGATGAAATACATGAAGAAAAAGTTTTAGATGTGTCATAGAAGGTCAATTTTTAAGATCCTCTTGATCACATACTAGTTCTCCCACATCAAGATGATTCTCAAGAACTTGTAGAATTGACCATTGATGAGTGCAACCTAGACAAGGAAAATAAACATCAAGGTAATGATGAGTATTTTTGGAAGAAATATATGGATATTTACAAAGAATATCAAGCTATTAAAGGTCTTAAACTTCCTATTGAATATCTTAAAGACTGATCAGCTACTGAAGTTGGATCATACGAAGAGAAAGTGCATGAATATAAGAGGGATGGACAAGTGTTTAATGATCTAGTACCTTAAATCATTGATCCTGAGCAAAAATCAAATGAAGAGGTTTTATCATCCAACATGCTTAGAGAAATACAAGAGGTCAATCATGAATACCTTAACAAGTCACTTGTTTATAAGGAGTATAATGAAGGCACAATGGAAGATACATCAGATCATTGACATCTAATGAATGAAGAAGAATTGGTAACATTCTTGTAAAATAAAAGGATCTTAGAGAAGGATGATTGAGTCTTGGGTTCACACCCTCAATACATTCAATTTATAATGAAATTTGGGATCTTAACTACATCATCAAGGAGACATAAGCATCTAATTGATTTTTTCTATAAAAGATAACTATCAAGAGTTTTAAATCATATTTCAAGGTTCCATGATGGAAAATCTAATTTTCCATTTGATCTTGGAGGAAAGCATATTTTTTAGGTTAATTATTCTAGGTTTGTTTTGTTTAAATTAGTGGTTAGCATAAGCAGTAGTCTGATTCCTTTCCATTTGTCTTATTTTCCATTTTACTTAGGCTAGTTTTCCTTGATGTAGGTTGGTTTCCCTATTTTGTGTGTGTTTCCTTTCTTATTTTTCTAGGTGCTATCCTTTCAGTCAGACATTTCTTATAGTCAAGGTTCAAATTTTTCATTATTTCACGTGTCCAAGAAGTCATGAAAGTGTCTCAGTTCTCAAGCATAGTAGGCATGCTTCCCATCAAAGTCATCATAAATGTTAACATTTTAGCCTCACAAGACAAATGTCAATCCTTATCATTCAAAACTCTTGATGGTATTTATTTTAGCTTTATTTTGATGCCTCATAGTGCCATAGTTTAAAGAAAAAAAACTAACAAAAGCATAGATAAGCTAAACTATAATTTAAACATCATGTAGGATGAACATGTCAGTCCAATTCTGCATTTCATAAGTACAACTATGGAATCAATGAAATACAAAAGATTATAGGGACAAGATGTTTTTCATGCCTTTAGCATCTTCCACAAATTTTATGTCTTGATGAGTTATTTATATTGAGATATAAGCCTTCAATAATGAAAAAAAAAGTGAGATGTGTACATAAACATCAAGTTCAAGCATTGTGAATTAACCATTTAGATTCAAATGTTCCTGGGTTAAATGTGATGATGACAAGTGTCAAGATCACACCTGATCAAATCATAGATAAATTATGATTGAGGTCAAAGGTAAGAGGATCCTAAGGATGAATGAAAAGTTGATAGCTATCAATATCATGGAAGCTAAGATAAGATCTAATGGTGAGTGGACAAGGGTAGGGTCAGTGGGTCTTGAAGATCCAATGGAACATGTTTACTCATGCACTTAAAGATCAATAATGAGCTTGTAGTAAAAAATTAGAGGATATTAGGATTAAATGTATCAATGATAAGTGGTATGATCATGGAAAATAAGAAGATCAATGGTGCATGTTTGATTAAGTATAAGAATATTGATGGCATATGTTCAATCACTCTAAGGAGATCTATGGTACATATAAGGTTAAAAGGTCAAATAGTTAGATCAAATGTAAGGCCACCACATGGTGTAAGCATGTGAATATGATCAAACTAATAGTAGGATCCTTAAGATAAATGAGGAGATAACACATGTCATGATCAAGGAGCCCAAATTAAGATCAGTGGCCAATATTAAAATTCAAAGCCAGGAGACTTCAAATTGAAAACAAATGTGACCTAGGTCTAACTAGAGCAAATATTTCAAAGGGTGTAATTAAATCTTAGTCAAGACATTTATTCAAAGATATAAATCATGAAAACTTAGTTTTATTATGGTTTCAATGTCATTTCATTATTTCATCCCTCATGTGTAGTGGCTTCTTGGTTCTCACAATGTTTAGAGGCAAAATAGGTCTGTTTAGACCTAATATACTTTAGTACCCAAGCGATGTGGTCTATACGCTCTTCATGGATATTAACTATAAGAAAACCAATAAATGGATTGATTTTAAATCTAAAATAGACCTATGTTTAGATATTGAAATAGGGGTAGGTTTGTGATTAATAAAGGAGTGTCTTATTTGTTGACATGGTCATATCTTTGACAAATAGGTACCTATGGCCACTCAAAGTAGACTTAATCATGGATTTATTAGGTGAATTAATATGAGTATTTTTTCGTTATAGTGAAGGGAATTAATTTAGAAGAGTTTGATAAGGATTAATTTGATGGGGTTGGTTTCTTCTTGTAATAGTCTTGACCTTCATGATCTATCCTTACACGCCAGGAAAAGGCATAGTGACATTAATGCAGGGAAGGGATTGATGAAGTTTCAAGAGGATATTATGAATAATTATAGTGTTAATATTGGATTGAATCATTATGAAACCTTATCAACTCTACCATACATCCATTCCCCTCTCTCTCATCCCATTATACTATAAATTCATGCTTTAAGCTTTTGATTTTCATCGCTCAGCTAGGTATAGAAAACCTTTGCTAAAATCACTTTGTAATCTCTTTGAAGTAATATAAGAAAATTTTAGATTATACTTGAATTCTAGGTGTGATTTATTAAATTTTGATTTATATAATGTATGATGTTTATTCATCATATTTGTGTCTTCCATTTACCCTTGCTTTAAGACTGCTAGGTCTTTGCAAGTTTTATGAAGTGTTAGCTAATGAGGTTTCTATTGAAGTGTCATAAGTCCACAGTGTCTTGCATAGACCTATCTCTTTCTATCCTTGAAGTTATAGGTCTCTTTTTAGACTTCATACAAAATAATAATGTTTGGGACTTTATCATAGAACTTGATCAATTCTTGTCCCCATTGGATTCTTTAGTAGTCATAAAAGTGTCTAAGCTAAGAGTGGATCATTATACATTTGGTGCATCACCACACTGAGAATAGTTTTTCATTCATGTATTTTCTCTCCCTTTTGATCCCAATAGTATAGGTTTATTAAATGAACTATATTTTCATTTATAAAGAGCTAGCCTCATTAAAAACCCTAGAGGTCTGACCCAATATTAGGTGACCCACAACCTAGGGTCATTCCCATGTTGGACTAGGGTTGAGAAAGAGGACCTAAACAATCCTTTTCTAAATTAGGGTTCAACCTGAGCCTCCAATAACTATATATACATGTGTTACTTTAGGGAACACAAATAGAAGCAAAATCTTGGAAAAAGGAAATCCAAACTTAGTATCCAAGATGAAAAGAGTTGAAAAGAGATGAGGTGATGTGATGAAAAAGGAAGAGTGATAATAAAATGAATGAAATGGAAGATATAGATAAATCTCCAATGATATTATATTTATACCCTTGTTAATATACCTAACACATTTTTTCAAAGAGTTGTTTCCATGCTAAATATTTCAAAATAATATTATTTTATTCACATTTTTAGACCAAGGTAAATTGGGATGAATGATATGATGGATATGAAAGAACAAAAAAAATGGGAGGGATGAAGAACAAAGATGATAATATGGATGGATGCCACCAAATCATAAGAGGTTTATCCACATTAAGATTGTAGATGAAAGGCATATCATGAGTGCTACCAAAAATTAGTTTTCATCACCGTGATTATCTAAGGCCCTAGAGATTTGGTTTTCACCATTTGAAATTTAGTTTTGAATAAGACTTTGCAAGATAATATATAAATATTGGGCCTTGATTTGGGTATAGAACTTATTTATATGCATATTATTCATTAGCTCATGTATCTCCTAACCTTTTTAGGTGGCTAGTTTATATGCTCCAAAACCAAATTTGGTGATGATGACATAAAGACCAAGCCAATTAATCTCAAACTTTCCCTTCTTTCCATGATCTATATTTTTATTTCTTTGATTTTCCTTTAGGATTATGTCACCACTTTCAAATTATTTTCCCAAATATCTCTTATTGTATTAATTACATAAATGATTTTGATATGACTCAAAGTGATTAAGATCATTGAGTATTTTTTAATAAAGAAGTTTAAATTATTGAGGTCATGCAACCCTATATATTTCTTCATTGATTAGGCATTAAAGTGAAATATATAAAGAGGGAAATTCAACCTCTATTTGACAATATGGATTAAACAAAATAATAAGAAGTTGTGCTAGTTGGAGTATTAATATTGGTTTGGTAAGCCCATAAAGTAGTATATAAATGAATATTTTAATCATGGCCAACACTATTTATGATTTTATTGATAATTTTGATTATTGTTTTATTAGTCACCTCTGCTTGGCCATTACCTTATGGGTAATAGGGTGTGTAAAACTTATGTTGGATATGAAATTGTTTGCATAGATCCTTGACATATATATTAATAAATTATTTTCCATTATCATAGATGATTATGGAGGGGATACCATAGCATAAAAAAATGTGATTCAAGATGATTTTGGATATTTTCTTCCTAGTGACATAAGTGCATGGCATGGCTTCCACCCACTAGGTGAATGATTCTATGGATGTAATTATATGCTTGTGACCATTTGAGGAAGAGGGGTTAACATTTACAATGATAATTAATCCCCAAGTAGAAAAAGGCCATGGAGTGGTAATAGGTTATAATTTTTGAGATAAAACATGTATAAGATCTCCATGTTTTTGGCATACTATACATTTTCTAACATACTAACAAGAATCATGATCCATAATTGGATAGTAATAACCAATTCAAAGGATTTTTTTATAGGATCATCCTAATGACCTAAGATCCCCATAAATGCCATTGTGTACCTCCTTGATCACTAAGTATGGCTTGTCTAAGTTTAGAAAATGTATCAGGGTTATGTCATATCCTCACTAATAGAGAGTGATGCCAAGAAGGGTGAAACAAAAAGTCCTTTTTAATGAAGTATTTATGATGATGTTGACTAAGATTGGGTGGAATGTTATTATCTTGAAGATATTTATAAATGTATTCAGACTAGGGGTGATTGGGACCAATGATTTCACATACATTTTTTGATGTAGGAATTTGATAAGACAAGATAAATAAAAATTCTACCAAGAAAGATGTGGTTTTGAATATAGAGATATTTCAAGTAGATAACTAATTTTAGCCATCACATCTATGAATTTATTGTTAGCTCATGGAACTTGTTCAAATGTAACATACTAAAATTATTCTTTCAGTTTGTCAACCATTCACCTGTGAGGAGTTAATTTATCATCCTTTTTTTAAAAATCCTCATTGACTTGGTTGATTATGAAATGTGAGTCACCATAGACTATTAGATATTATGTGTTCCAATAATAAACAATTTTAATCCCTACAATCATCACCTCATATTCCACTATGTCATTGGTGCATGAAAAAGTAATTTTGAAATCCTTTAGAATAATATCACCTTGAGGTGTGACATCAATAATGTTAGATCCCAATCCATGATTGATGAAGGAAACATCAAAATAGAGCTTCCATGTATGTGAATAATTTATGTTAAGGATTGTTTCATCTAAAAAACATGTGGTCAATGGTTAAGTATCAGACATTGGAGCTTTTTCCAACTGATCTACTAATACTTATCCTTTAATGACCTTTTGATTTATGTCCTCAATGTATATTCACTTAAGATCAATATTTAGTTTCCCATTCTTCTAGTTAGTTATGATTTATATAGGAGATATTTCAAGAGATCAATCTTGGAAATGAGATTATTATTGTTATTTTGAATATAGTGACAAAGTTTTTGAGATGTAAAGACAACTATTAAACATGATTTTTCAATGGGAGAATAATTAAGCTTGTAGGATACTAATGTTATGTTGAGATAGTAGAATCATTTCTATTTTAACTATTCATCATATTGATTCGTGAGGGATCCCAATGCACATTGGGTTGTTGAAATATAGAAAATCAAGGGTTGTCATCATGTGGGTGGCACTAAGACTAGAAAATTAAAAATATATTATTTCAAATTATGAAAGGCTTTATAACACTCTATGCTCTAGTGTTATTCAATCCACTTTTTCAAAATATGAGTGGAGGTTTGACATTTTTTAGTTAGCTGAGATATGAAATGGAAGATGGATTGAATTTCTCCTTGTAAAATTCTAAGATGCTTGAGATTTTTATGCAAAGGAATTTCTATGATAGATTTGACATTTTCAAGGTCAAATTCAATGCCTTGCATGGATACAATGAATCCCAAGAGTTTACCCAATGCGATGCAAAAGACACATTTCTTAGTTTTTAATATAAATTTATACTCTCTTATTATTTTGAATAGCCTCTAAATAACTACATGATGTTCTACCCCAAGTTTTGCAATTGCCTAGAATGTCATCGACATAATATTCAACTATGTCAAGCATCATATTATGTAATATTACCATCATAACTCATTGATAAGTGGAACTAAATATTTTTAATCTAAAAGGTGTAACTTTATACCTGAAGGTTCATTACTATGTAGTGAAAGCTATTTTATGTTGATCTTATGGTGTGATTTGAATCTAATTATATCTTGAGAATCCATCCATAAGGGACAACATTTCATATCTAGTAGTTTAATTAATGATAATATTAATTTTTTGAAGAGGGAAGTCATCTTCTGGTTAGTCCTTTTTGATGTATTTAAAATTTATGTAGATGCAGATTCTACCCTGTGGCTTGCTTATGGGCTTAATATTTTAGATCTAATAGGAATAATCAATAGCGAAGATGAAGCTAACATCTAGAATATTTAATTACTCCTTGACTATGAGTTCAAACTTAGGATTCATATTAAAAAGTTTTTTATTGATCTATTTTTAATTTGGATTGATAACAAGATGATGGACCACCGTAGAAGGATCGAGGCCCAACATATATAGATAAGACCAATAAAATATGTTTATGAATTGTTTGAGTAATGAAATTAGGATATCTTGTTCTTTAGGAGTGAGGGTGGCCCCAAGTTTGATTATTATGTAGTTGTCTTCCATTCTAATGTTGACATCAATTATTATCTTTACCAATGATTGTGAATGATCCTCCATAGATGCTAAGGGAGGAAGATGATGATACTTTTTTGGTGTCTACATGATGCTCACAAATTATATGAATAAATATTCATGTAATTATAATTCTTTAGGACTAATAAAGTCACAAAATTATATGATTTTTGGGTCATTAGATGTGTTATGCTAAAGGAATAAGTAGATATCATCATTAATTGGCATCTCAATGAGGTTTTCACTAACAAACACATTTTTTTTATGATTTTTATAATCCACTAGCACCTCAAAGAGGTTTTCACTAGATGAGTTTATTTTTGATTGTTTTTAAATTTTTATGACCAGGGAATTTTTCCTATTTCCCAAAGTAAGCGTATAAATCTAGGTTGATTTCAAACTCCTTTTTATTATCTATGGAGCGTAAATGATCTCAAATTCACATTAATTTTTTTATTTCTTCATCATTCCAAAATAAATCGAAAGATGGTTTTTCTCATTAGTCCCAGGCAATAAGGTTGGGGTAATAGAGTTCAAGATTAATGGTGAAAATAAATACATTGGTGAATAGGTTAGTGGTGGTAATATATTTGTAATGAATATGGATAAACCACATTTCAATAACTTAATCAGATAAAGACTCCTAAAAAACTAAAAAGCATCAAAAATGACATTGTATGGATTCCAATCAAGTGGTTTGAATCCAAAGACATTACATAGTTGAAGGTATTTAGCATAAATTGGTTCCAAAATTCCTTATTCATGATGACCATATCCCTTTCCATTATAATCCACGTTTTTTACACATTTTATTAGCCTTATAATATTTTATGTGTTGAAAGCATGATGTAATGCCTTCTTCTGAGATCTAGGAGTCATCAGATATTTCAAGTTATCTTTTGATAAGATCCCAAAAATTTTAAATGTATTTTTAAAAATTGATGAGAGATAAACCTAATCTCCTTCATGGTGGGGTTCCTATTGCTATGGGGAAACAAGGGGAGCTCATCAACATTTAATTTGTGGTATTCATATTCTCCACATCCTCTAGAAATGATTTTGATGCAAGATGATGTAGAAAAATTTGAATAAGTGGAAGGAAAGTCATCTAAATGGATATACTTCATGAAATTGTGATTGTCATAGGGAGTACTCTCATTTTTAGGAAAAAATAGGGCATTGTGATTAATTCCTTATAATTCTTGGCAATATTGAAAATACTATGGATCATCTAAGATGGTGACCTCCATTCCTAAATGACAAAATTTTAGACATTGATGGAGTGTACAACCCACATTTCATGTATATATGGATGACCCAAAATGATGATATAAGATAACTCAAAATCTACCACATAGATGAGAGTATGATGTGTAATGGTCCCACCATAATAGGAAGGTATATAATACCATATGATTTCCATTGTTATCATCATAAGATCTTATTGTGGTTATTTATGGCCCAAGAGAATATTACGAATATACAAGGATATTTATCAAATTTATATTACAAACATTAACCTTGACCTACCATCTACAAACACTCTTTTAATCCTATCATTAACAATGAACACCTCAATATATAAGGGGTTATTATGGTTAAGTAAATGGGAGATATATCTTATGGATCAAAGGTAATTTGATGGGAATATGATAGATGACATACAAGGGATTGGAATTGACTAGGGATAATTTATATTGGCACTCTTGACTCCTTAAGGGTTTTATTAAGGATGTAATGATGGATTGAAGATGACTTGAGAAGATCCATGATTAAGATCTAGGTAGTAGTCTTCTCAAGGTTTTTTACATTATCATATTCACCCTTTGGAATAACTAGAGGAGGATTTTGGAGATTAAATTTTTGAGAATCCCTTTGATGTGGTAATTTTGGTGGTGCCACTAGTACAATTTTTTTTCATGTTGAGTGGTAGTGACACAATCAGATGATAGACCTTTTATCTTAATTATAAGATGGTTTTAGATAGGTGGATGATCAAGTGATTTGGAACTAATATTGATGGTGGTGACTCAATGTTTACGTATGTGGCCAATGGGTATATCATAGTGACAAAGAGTGATTTTATAGTTAACACAATTCGAAGTGGATGTTGAACCTTATTCTATTTTTTACCCTTCTAATTTTTATCATGATTGAGGAAAGGGTCATAATTTATTCCTAGTTGTTTATTTTTGGAAGAGGATGACTCTTATCCTTCAACCTCAATTCCACCTTTGTTAATTATATATTGGATGTAATTTTAAAGTTTCATACTATTGACCAAATTTGACCCTACATGTCAAATTGGGACCCCTATAGGGAAAAAATTGACTTCTAGGTGTTTTAAGGGTCTAATATAGATTTAATGAGGTGTATTATAGGTTAATTGATGCCGTTTAATGTTATACTAGTTTTGGTCATTAGTTTTTTTAGTCTCTATGTCCTTTTGAGGGTCAAGATTGAGTATTTAATGACTTGTATAGATTCTTAGGGAAATGTGAAGGTTACCAAAGGTCATGTCACATTCCATGTTCCATCATATTTCTCAATCAACTATTTTCAAGTGAAAGTGGTAGGTGCTTCATAAGAAATAATAATTTTCTTGGAAAAAGGTGAGTTTGGCACTTTTATGACCCATAGGGAAGTGTGCCACATGGGAGAAGATCATAAAATGTCCCTTAAACTTAATTAAGATTAGTTACACATTTAAAATTCTCTATAACTAACATTTTGGGCCCAAAACTATTCTAATCTTTTTTCATCCTTCTAGGCATACATAAGTAGTCTTCAAGTTTATACTTGGTGCGATTAGAATGATAGGTTTCAAGAAAAATTATCTTGGGGGTGTATTATAAACTTAGATAACTTATTTTAAATAATTATGGCCTATGCTTCATGAACCATCCTCATGAATTTGACTATGTTTTTCTGCTTGCTAATCTATGTACCCTATAAGTTTTGCCTTGGTTTGAGAAATTATGTATGAAATAGTTTATGAGGTTGATTCCACATGATTTTGGATTATTTTTATAATTTTATCTATTCTTTTTTTTATTTCTTCAAATTTTTTGGGTATACAAACCATCTCATGTTGTAATAAGATACACCATTCTATGTTACATGTAGTTTTTCATCATTTTCAAAAACTTCATGCTTGATCATGGTTTTAGAGTATGGATATGAGTTAATAATTATGTTTTAAATTTAATCTTATCTCATTAAATTTCCAATCTCATATTTTAAGGAATACTCCTTGAAGGTGTAGTTGTGAAACATCATGTAGCCAGTTTACTATAGGACTGCCACATACAATCAGCTAGATGAACTATGTAAGACTTTAAACATACATAAGGAAGTGTATTTATAGTATTTATAAGTTGAATACATAAACCTAGCAATAAAAAAAAAGTGAGGTCTTCTAAATAGCATAGAAATATAACTATTACAACCATATGCAAACATTTATAGTCTGGCAGCCATGGGAGGACACCTACAAACATCTTTTGGAAGAATACCATATCAGATTAAAAGTTTTGAAACATGTTTCAATATTCACATAGTGATTAATATTAATTTTAAGATAATATAAAGTAATTAGAGTGATTAATTAATCATACATCATATACTATTTGGGGAATATTCATACTTTCTACCTATACAGGATAATAACCACCTATATGTGGTGTTGATAGAGGATTGAGGCATTCAAGAACGTGTTAAGTCATATAATGAAGAATTATTTGGAGTTATAATGGGTTTAAATATTATATTAGACCTCTTATAATTTCATTTTGACAAAATGAGAAGTGAGAACCTCCCTAAGACCCAATGATTGATTCAGGTCCCTTTGTCCCTAAAAATGCAAAATAGAGTTCCTTAGTGTTTTGTTGACATCTTGAAATAAGGGTATAAAAAAATTTATTCATACTAATGACCTTTCATTTTATCCTCTATTATGTAAAATATCTTGGTAAATTTTGGAGGGTAGAGGGTTGGTGGAGTTGGGTTGTTAGAAACCATGAAGATGCCTTTTTTATACATGAAACTCCTTTAGTATTATCTATAGGTCTAAGCTATGGTAGACCTCTTTATCCAAGTTATAGTAGGAAACCATGTTTCATTATGAAATAGTTTCATATGGTTTAAGATAACAATCTTTATTAGTAAGGTCACTCAAAGGGATGATAAACTTTATTCTACCCCCACATGTCTACCTATAGGTTCATTTCCCTCATAATGTAGCCCTATAGGCTGGCTAAAGATGGTCATGAGGTTTAAACTTTAATACCTTGAAGACATATTTAACTATAGGTATGAAATAAGGGTAGGTATAGTTATACCATGTTTTGGAGAGCTTTAAGAGGGATTAAAATCCATAAGGTAAATCTTAAAATATATATTCACACCTATAACTAACTGATGATGAATGTATAAGGCAATAAGCAATGAAGGTGACGACTCTTAGGTTTGATGTAGTCCAAATATCAAGGAATGAGTAAAATCATAGATATATGAAAATTGAGAGATTAAAATAATGTTTTAACAATGAAATAAGGTCTAACTCATGCAAATAACATCTACGGAGGTCCTTCTCAAGTAAAACATATTCAGTTGTAACTATGACATACAATGATCAAACTTGGAGATTGTGAGAGTGAGAGGTACATAAAGATAAGATAAGAAGTTAAAATAATTTAAAATGATATTTAAATATTATAAATGGACTTGAAATAATGTATTTAAAGCTAAATTATGCAATATAACCTATAGGTGTTACCTCTAAAAGCAAAACACAATTAGATAGGGTAACACAATCTTGTGAATTCAAGAATATGAAGGGTGCATGAGGGGTCAGAGTGTTATAATATTGATTGAAAAAATGCTATCATGATTATTATAGTGTACATAGGAATTTTACAATGAACATAAGAAAATAAAGGACTCTAAACATATAGTTCACAGCCCATAGTATGAAACCTGCACAGTCCTTTTGCCTAGAAATTTGTCTTGGGACTTGAATCTTTAGAGGGTGAAATGTCCTAAATAGGTCATAAGGTTTTGTTTATAGGGTCTCTAATACTTTAATAATATACTAATAAATTCACCTTCATCTAAGGAAATAGGGGAGTTCTCTTTGTTTTATCTTAGATAGAGGGCACTCCCCTTATGTACAAATTGATAGGTTTTGAAGAAAGTGATAAGGTGAACTAGAAGATAATGAGAGACTTTAAAAAGGTATGTAAAACTAAGGTAAATCCAAGCCAACATGGGAGACAAATCATAGAGGAATGAAACTAAATAGAGAAGTATAAAATGCTAAGGTTTCAGTCATACCTAGTAGGTAGAATTAAGGCCTAGAAGCCAAATGGAGAACAACTTTCATTTCTAGTATGGAGTGATCATTCTAACCTATAGAAGCATGTTTATGGTGTCACTATAGAGGTGTTAAATCTTATGAAATTAAATTAAGTCAAATTAGATGGCCTATAACATAAATTTTATAGACCAACCTATTAGATATGGTTTAGGCCTACTATCTAAATGAGGGGTCATTCACCATTCTAACATGATATGAGCATTCCCATGGATTGAAACATTCTTAGCCAATGAAAATTGGAATAGTGACCAAGCTAGTGAGAAGGGTGGAAAATTTCATTTGAGATAAGTTTAAGGTGTCCCTAATTCTTTTATGGCTATGGAGTGTCTTGAAACTTGTCATCCACTCCCTCTTACACATTTACATGTAAAATTGAATCCAAATTTGAGGCCAAGTGTGAAAGGTGAATGAAGGAAGAGTTTTTTCACTAAAAATGATGATGGCTCCTTTTTAGATGATTATATATGACCAAGCCTACAACCAATCCATGGAGAGGCATGTCTAAAATCCATTCCATTTATTCCAATCATAAAAATATTCCTATTTATCTTTGGGATGTTCAAATAGGTCCAAATCATGAAGGCAATTTTCTAAGCTAGAATAAGGAGTTTCATGCCACGTGTCATGAGTTTTATGACTTGAATGAACACTTTTGCTTCCTAAACTTGCATGGTTCATCCCACATCCTCTTATCATGCACAAGTAACTAATTCTTTTAGCATGATAAGTGTCCTTATGACCCTTGGAATTCTCTCTTCTCCTCTCTCTCTCAAGTTTTATAAGAACTAGCTATTTTGGACATTGTAACTTATGATCCACCTGGGCATGGTGAAGCCATACTCATTTTCATACAATTTGATTAATAATAATACTAATTTTTTACCTCTTCATTATTATTCATAGTGTGTTCTACTTGAATGTTGGATCTTGCTTAGTAAAGACTATGGATTCTTTAGCATGTTGTCTCAATCTTTCATCATATTTGTAGTTGGAAAGATTCTTATTGTAGGGCATGTGAAGTGTTCTAGAAAATGTCAAGGATTGAGTGAGTTAGTCTATTCACTAGTTCCATTCAAGGCCTCTTGTCTATTCCTCCTATATTTTCACATCATCCATAACCTCATAATGTAACATTGATGTGAAAAGATGCAGATTGAAGGAGTGTATGTTTGGTTAGTCCTTTGTTCTCATGTGTAACATGCTGTTGATTGGAAGTCATAATCTTATTTTTTATATCACCTCCATTAGAATAGTTTTCTTTCAATTGTCTCTCTCCCTCCCCCTCCATAGTTTTGGTGTAGTAGTGATCCAAAGTGGTACATCAAGGGAGCTAGACCTATCTAGAGATTTAACTTATTCTTAGGCTCACCCACATCCTATGGGTATTCTCATTGTTCCACTTAGATGAGGAGAGCTTAGGCATCTCGTCAAAGGGTGCAAATACAAGAGAAAATCTATACATTTTATAGTGTCATGCTCTTTAAAATTTTAGTAGTTTTAGTATTAATTTTATTTATACCATGTTGTCCTAGGTTGACTTTCATTAAAAGGTTTAACTTTAGGTAGAGTGATCATATTTATGATTATAAAACATTTTAGGACATTTTGAATAGGTTATCCAAAATTACTATAATGTATTATTATGGAATAATTTATTGGATTTCCTCTAATCATAGTGATGTTTGATTCATTATGATATGTAGAAGGCTAATAGCCTAAGATGGTTTGGACATGCTTATAATCAAACACAACATCAACCACCACATTTTTATATTTATTGAAGAACTTTAAATTTTCAAGTGGGATATTTGTATGGTTCTGATCATTTTTTGAGAATATTTTCACCACCAATTTTTCAATGATGGATTTTTAAATTGGTATATCCTTATCAAAAATCTCATCAAAGGTGTTAACACAATGTAGTTTATATTATAAATATAATTATGAATTTAGGGTTTAAATGAAAATATTAATAGTTTAATTTTATAAAATTGAGTACGGGAATATAATTAAAATAATTCACCATATTTGTAATTGAAAAAAATTCTCCATTTTTTTGTTTTGTATTATACAGATCAAGCATTGTGATTTCATGTTCTACATTGTAAGAGAAATGTTTGACAAATATTTTTGTTAGATTCTCATATATTGTGATAGACCCCTTGGGTAGATGCATGAACCATTCCAAGGTGAGTCCTATAAGGATTAGTGTAAATAATATGAATAAATATGCATCACTATAACTAAACTCTTAGTAAGACATGAAAAACTATTTGACATGATCATGTGGGTCTCCCTTTCCCTCATAATTATCAAATCTAGGTGGTTCAAAGTAAGGAGGAAAAGACACCTATAATAATTACTTGTCCAATGGATAGGTACAAATGTATTAAAAATTTATAATTATTATTGTGTGACTTTGATTATATCCCCTATAGAGTATCATTCATTGCTTTCTATTCTTGGGAAAACACAAGATCAAAAAGTGGTGTAAATGATGTGAAATGAGGATCAAGTCTGTTATGACTTTGACTAAAGGGAGGTGTATTAGTATTAGGTGGTCCTCTAGGATTTTAATGCTTATTAGTATCTAAATTTATTTGTTATGCAAGAGAGGTCACTTGCTGGTAAATTTGGTTAAATATTTTCAAATAGGACTTATTTATGGTCTTGTTTTACTTGGTCTTCTAAGATGGATTTCCCCTTGCCAATCTTAAAGTGGTTAATATTTATAGACTCAATTGGGGTTTTATTCATCTTATACAAAGGTATTTTATCTATGAATAGGTGTAGATAATTAAAATTTAGGACTTTATATGTTCTTCAAGTTCTCTCATTCATAATTAGGAGGGAGTCTAGCTCATACTTCAATAAACTAGGCTAATAACTCATACTTATTCTCATAACTATATATTTGTAATTGAGTTATCCTATTATCGATATCAAATATGTCATATTGTGTATATGTACTATGTTCATATCCATTGATAAGGTTTCATCCATCACTATGATGTTTTTAGCCCTATAATATTATTAAGATCATTGTTATAGCTTATTTGTCTAACCCTAAGTTGTTGGAAAGTTTGGGCAGGCATGATGTTGATGTGTGTATGGACTAGGATAAGTTTAGATGAGATGAGATAAAGGGATAATGATGAATAAGATTGATTTGACCAAGGGTGATTTTACTAATTATATGAATTATGGGATAGTGACAATGGATAAGGTATGTGTTTTAGCAAATCTAAATTTTGACCATTGACCTAGTTTGATTAAGATGGGTAGGATATACTAGCCCTAGGTTTGAATATATGGGTTGGTAAACTAATATTATGACTTAATTTGATCTAGTTATTTTGATGGAAGATAGATGTAAGATATAAAAGATATGACTTGTCTCAGTTTGAATAGGTTATGGTTGTTTTTAATCAAGGTTGATTTGATAAGACTATCTCAAACAATAGTTTAGATGAGATTTTCTAAAGGGTGGGTTGATAATTATGGGATATGATTATGTGTGTTGTTGAATGGTGAGTATGAATATGCAATAAGATTAAATATATTTTGGTATATATATGAAATAAGTTTGAATATGTTTTGGTCTCTTAGAAATCTTATAAGTTTGAAAATGGATAAATGGTGAGGGTGATTGTGGATTTCAAACAAGATTATAAGTTTATGATGAGTCATAAGATATGATTTTCTCTAAGTCTAATAAGGTGAAAAAGATTATATATTATGACATGAGGATGGTTTTTATTGATTTAGGGTTAGACAATAGGGTTAATGTATGAAACTTATGTCTTGATTTGGATGGGGTACTTTTTTTAGTGTAGGGTATACATTTTAAAAAAATGGTATTGATAATACATAGACAAGAGTACACAATATGAACATCCTATACTACTATATTAGGGTGTGAAATGAAATAACCATATCACCAACTGAACCACAATGAGAGGTGACTAGATTAGTTTCCCAACCCTCTATCAATGTCTATACATGGTGATTGATCTTTGAGATTACTATTTTCACTTCACTAGAAGTTGTCCATGATTGAAGGTCTCATTTTAGGTTGTAGAAGCTCTCCAAGGGTGTTTCATAAATATCCTGTGGTACATGGGGCCCAATTAAATTTAAAGTGATGTATGATACTTTAGTATTTTAGTGCTACCTACTCACTTCATGGAATTTTTTATACATAATTTGTATAGTTATCCTTGATATTTATACTTTGATGAAATATAGAGTTTGGATTAGTGTGTGGTGATTAAATCCACATCATAATCCCCCTAATGACTATGAAAGTGCATGGGAATCAATTAAAAATCATATTTCCATGAGAAATTAAAAAGGGATGGAGGTTTATCCACTATTTTTGATCCCTAAGCACATGCTATGAGTGAAAGGGAGAGCATATGCATCCTTAACATCGGGTGACAAACAAGTAAGCCAAAAATATTATGCCAAAACTATTTAAATTTTTTCCCCACACACTCAAGTTAATTAAACATTAATTAAATGTGATGAAATTTATTATAAGATGTTTTATATGAAAATTATAAAAAAGAGGATCCTACATCACACAAGGTATTAGTTTGATTTGGATATTTAGGGGTAAACCTGTAAAAAACACAGTCAGAGAGAAAAGTCATGTATCTAAGAAGCACTTAAATTTTTATAAAGGCTAAAATAAAATATATATATAAGTGATTTATATAAAAAGAATGAATTATAAAAAACACTTAAATAACATGAATTCTCATATTAAATAATCAATGATGCAACTATTATACAAAAATCATGGAATAGGTAGACACAGATTCAAAACAAATAGGAAACCTAACAAAGAAGATTATACCTGAGGTGATATTATTGTTGTTCAATGTGAAATCATGGTTTAGAGAATCAAAATAAATTTATCAAGACATGAGGTCACACCTACACACAAAAAATCAAAATAACATGAAATCATGTAATTGATGTAAAAAACTATTATATGATATATGAATTGAATTCCACAAAACATGATTTTTGTGAAAATGTAATAGATAGAATAAATAAAAGATATAAATTAAATCTAGATTATAATTATAATATTTAAGAACCTAAAACCCCCTGAAAGGATCAATTTAGCTATTTTAGTTAATAAAAAGACTAGATAGTCAACACACCATGTTAGACTTAACATAGAAACTAGAAATCACATTTTATCCAAGCAAAGTTGTGTTTATTGAACATGATGTTTCATTTTTTTAATTTTGATTTTGAATTTGAAAAAGATAGGAATTGAATATTCATGAAATCATGGAAGTGTTAGAAAAATAAAAAATGACAAAAAATAATTAATAAGTCATAAAACATGAGTTTTGTGAAGGACATTCAAACAAGTCAAACAATTATCCAGACTATAATAGTCAAGTTTAATAGTTCAAAGTGAAGTTATTTAGGTTTATTAAGAAATCATGAATGAAATCATGCTTACACAAAAAAAATTCACCCAAATTAGGAAGTGAAAATCATGACAATTTGAAAGTTATGGCCATGAAATCTTCTCCAAAAGGTACCTACAAGCTTGTTAGTAGTCACCAGAGGCTTCGAAAATCACAATATTAGGAGTTAATCGATTGTGTTTTCCAAAATTGTGATTAGAAAAATTAGGAATATCAATATAAAAAATAGGAATAATGGAGCACAACAAAAATCCCTAATCTATCCTAATTCACACAAACACCTTATAATGGGTAAAGGAAGAATTTAGAATGCAAATATATAATGAAATAAAGTAATTATACCTCATGTTTACAATCAAATCAACCTTCCTTTACAAGTATTAAATGATACCAATGATAATGGCTACACTTCATAGTAACTTTAATTTTGGATTGCCTTGAAAATATCTCAAAATGTTGCAGTAATGATGATTGAAGGGTGCTTGATAGATGAATAGGGTAGCAACAATGGCTTACAAATTCATAAGTTTTTTTTTAATTGAGAATGGTTACTTATTATAGATGATATTTTTTGATTATATATCACCTTAATACACTTGGTAAACTTAGACCTTGGATGTTCCTCTTAGTTCTACACATGCATTACTTCTAAAATCTTTGCATTTGCTTTAATGTCCCTTGTCCTATGTATTAGTTAGAGTAGTATTATATTGATGACATAGACATTATATCTTACACATAATGATTAAAATGTACTTATCTTACACATCTTTATGTTTTGATCATATACCTATTCTGCTACTCCCTAAACACTAATGTTTGGGACATATAATAGTGTTGATGTTACTGTCCTACCTCAATGCAAGTGTCCAATACCCTAAAGTCATATAATTGGTAAATGAAATGTATTATAATGGTCATCCTAAGTGATTTAATGCAATTCATCTCTTGATAGGATTGGTATAAATATAATATCAACCCTCATTAATTCCTCACCTAACAATCAAACCAAAGAGACCAAGGCACTTAGAAAAATCACTCTATCAAGCATTCAATTGATCAAAGCTTCCCTATTTCCATACGAATCATATGTACAGCACATATATAAGTCTTGTTAAGGATTATCATTTACATTGATATTCACTGAAGGGTAAATTAATATTTATTGGATAGTGTGTAGTATATGGTAAGTTAGTAATTAGTTATTACTAATTAATTGTTAGTTATACAAATATACTATTGTAACAATATGTTTCATATATAGTTTGGAAGTCAGTTAATGAGAGTTTATAGGGATCTTGAGATCCCCATATATAGTGTTTTCACTTCCTATATAAGTGCCTTATAATGCTTCATATGAATACATAGTGTGATAATTTTATTATTATTCTTTGTCTATTCTTTATTGGTGTTCTCTTTATTGTATAACTCTGATTTTTACCAATATCTAGTATCAAATCAATAATTTTCAAGAGAAGGTTATTTTAGAAACATATGAGAAAAATGATGTTTTGATAAATACAAAGGGGAAACTTTGTGATTTATCTGATTGACCTGATTAATGAGAGTCAAAGAATCAAAATGAGAGTCTTAGTCTCAGTATGAGTTTATTTATATAGATTGCATCTTACCATAAATCTTCCATGCTATGTTTTTCATAGTACATTACATTCCCTTGGGTTGGACTAATATTTACATTTGACCTTTGAGATCTCATTCAAGAACATGAGAAGGAGAGTAACACCATTTTTGGTAGATCTATTCATTTTTTCATACTACACCATTACCTCAATCTAGATATATGTTTTTCAAAGTCTACTAGTACATGCACCATTATCTATCATATTTTTCTCATGTGACTATGTGTATCATATTAAAATCTAAGTATACATATATCTCTAGGTAGATCCAATTCATCTTGTTATAAATTTCTAAGATATTTATGTCACTGAGATTACTATTGAATCTAACAAGAAATTTACATTGAGATCGTAGGTTATTATGGATTGGAATTCTCCATATCACATCGACATACTTGCTCTACATTTTACATCTTTGTACCCATTCTACTTCAATTCGAGTTCCATGCATTCTCCTATGCCCATTTTCCATCATCAACTTGTCTATGATTCCCATCGATCTCCATTCAAAACTATCATATAACAATTGTAGCCCATGTATCACCATATGACTACTATATCTCAGTCACATTTGTGTCCTCTTTTAGTAAGTCATCATATTTTTATTTTTTAATCATGCAAGAATTAGAAATGGTTTTTTGGTAATAGTTTTAGTTTCATGGCATTAGGTTAAAGTGAGTCTTAATTGTTAAATATCCTCCAAAATATTTTAAATTAATATTTAATTACTTTATCTACTCTTAATATTTTATTATTTTAGTGTTGAATTCAAATGTTATATGGTTTTGTCATATGTATTTGATTAGTTTTAAGTCTAGTTTTGAGAAGTGTTAATGCATTTTTATAGTTCATTCTTATTTAATAAGAATTATATAGTTATTTTGTGTCATATATAAGTCAGAGGTCCATTTTATTGTATTTTTTAATATGTGTACAAAAATTTAAAAGTGTCAGTTTTTTAATTGTGTTATTTTCAAGTATATCAATAAAGTGTGTCAAAACCAATAGTCTTATGTATGTCTAAAGATTCAAATTCATACATACATACATATATACATACATGCATGTGTGTGTGTGTGTGTGTGTGTGTGTGTGTGTGTGTGTGTGTGTGTGTGTGTGTGTGTGTGTGTGTGTGTGTGTATTTTAAGGATGCATTTCTAGGCAACCTTGACATCTTATGTATTGTTTCATATTAAGGGGGAAGTAAACCTAATATGGAAACTAATTGAGATTCAAATCTTCATCAGCTAAAAATTAAAAAAAACCCAGAGGATAGAGGCAATAGAGGTTATAGGTTTTATAGCCTATCATCAATCAATAATGAAGGGGCCTAGATGATTTGGTGACATTTTTTGTGGTGTGATTTTTCATTTTTTAGTGTGGTGTGTTTTGTGCCAAATTGGCTAATGCCAAGGATAGTTCTTCAGTGGCAATGAAAATTATCTATACTATTTTTGTTTGAGTGGAAACAAACATTGATAGAGGCTAAATAAGATGGCAATGAGGATTTATTCCTCATAATATTTAATTTTATAGTGTTGTGTGTTTTCATTCCCCTACTATATTAGAGAAAAGGAGAGTGTAGATATAATGGAATATGGAAATAGTTATATAAGAGGGAAACTAACTATAGAAATCCTTTGACTAAAGAGATACTATGATTGACATACTTTTTTATGAAGATGATCTACCAATGAAACATTCATTATGTTCCAATGGAGTAAATGTAGGATGTATTCTTCAAATAGTATTGGTCATGTGCAACAAGATCCAAACAACAAGATTCAAATAGTAGTATGCGGACCTAAAAGTATGCATTGGCATACAATTTTATTTGGGCCAGTTATTTAAGATATAAATTATCCTCATTTAAACACAAAAGGGGGGAATGTTAAGAATTAATATTTACATTGACATTTACTCTAGGGTAAATTACTATTTACTGGATAGTATGTGCTATATGGTAAGTTAGTAATTAGTTATTACTAATTACATTGTTAGTTATACGAATATATTTTTGTAATAATATATTTAATATATAGTTTAGAGGCTAGTCAATGAGAGTTAATAGGAATATCAAGATCCCCATATATAGTGTTTGCACTTCCTATATAAGTGCCTTGTAATTATTTTAATGAATACATAGTGTGCTAATTTTATTATTATTATTTGTCTATTCTCTATTAGTGTTTTCTTTACTGTATAACTCTAGTTTTTACTAATAGGTCTAAAGTACTAAAGGAACTTCATAAGGTCTTATTTTGTAAGTTACAATCTACGTCATTATTGTAATTGATTTATACACATTACATGATTCACACACAATCCAACACATAGGGGATAATTACATGAGTATGAGGCTCTCTTCTAGAGTATTAGTTATGTAGAAAGTGTCCTTTGATAGTAGGGTCATTAAGGTTATCTCAACACCATGTTCCTACTAACCCATTTTCTCCAAGGTTAAATTAAATATGGAAAGCTATGGTTTTTCCATTTCACAAGGAGTAATAGTCCATGACATAGATATGAATGCACCAGAGAAAAAGTGAAGCCAAACCTAGAAACATCTAGGTGGTAACATCCTATTTCAATAGATATTCCATATAGGACACTAGCATTGAACTTGGATAGTAGTGTCAATGTAACCATCTAGCTTTGATGCAACTATCTAGAGAGCCAGAGGCATCAAATCCATATTTTGACAATTGTTCCATAATTATCTTCCCACCTAATTTTAGCTTGCTCTAGATTTAGATATGCATTAGCATCAAAGCCAATTAAGTACCTTATTTTAAGTCATTTTGATATTTATCATAGCTATAATTTATATTAATATCTTATTTTAGTTTAATAAATTCAAGATATGGTACATCTAAATTTAGCGTTTAATTAGCATACTATAGATTTGATATTCATCTTTGTTCCTTATCATTTCTATATTTTTATCCCTATTTATCCAAGAGGATCCATATCCAAATTATGTTTAAACACTTATATATAATATGGTATAAGAATTTAATGGTCATATTTGAGCCATGTAAAATAGAGATGGAGGGTGGATAATTATTGTAGGAATTTAAAATTCCTAGAAAAGCCTAGAAAGAGATTAGTTTGGGGCTCTAGGAAAATTACAAGCATATATATTTCATTAAAGACCATAAATAAGGTCAATTGGTGGGTTAAGAAGGTGATTTGTATGGATGATTAGTGGGGTTAGTTATGAGTAGTTGGAGGAAGAATTTAAAATTCAAAAAATAAGTTGAGGATTTACTTAGAGGTTATGTAAGGTGCTTAGTGAGGAGTAGTAAGATAATTAATTAATATGTGATGAGGGGAAAGGTTAAGATGTGGATGTAGAATGTAAGTTATGCTAGATTAATAATTTTACAACTAGCAATATGATGTTAATTAACAAAAATTAGTACTAGATGATGATGAGATTAATAAATATGGAGGAGTGGTAATTTATATATGAATACAAATATAAATATGAATATTTAATTATTTATTTAAGTGAATAAAAAATGTATTAAATACATACATTTTAAATATATATCTTAACAAATTTGTTCTCATAAAAATGTAATATGAATTGAGACTTAAAGATAGACTATTAAAATTATATGCATCTCTCCCAGAAATCTAAATCTGATCAAAATTTAGTGTTAGGAAAGTTAGAGATACCTTTAATATGTGTCAACAATATAAGGAACACTTTTGACAAGTTTCAATAGAATTGAGAATAATTATGACTTGTATCAAGAGCACTGAGAATGCTACTAATAGGTGATAAATAATTAAAAATTATATTGATGATTATATTATTCTTTTATCCTTTTCTTTTCTGTCTCTAATTTTCATGATGTGACTTTTAAATATCTCTACTATTTAATTCTATCTTTCTAAGTTGAAACTTTGGATAAAATAAAGTGAGTTTAAGGACTTGTGTTGGGATTAATGACTAGTGTATAGTTAATTAATCATCTACTTGGTATAACTTAGTTGGGAAAAAAATTCTTAAAATATAATAAATTTCATATTCATATTCATACACACACACACACACACACACACACACACACACACACACACACACACACACACACACACACACACACACACATGACTACACCTAAGACTAATAATTCTATATATTAAAATGACACATCATATAATTAAAAATGCTTTGGTGATTGTTTGATTTTTCTTATGGACTAATACATTTTATTAGTGTGTTAGATATATTTTGTATATGGATAATCTCTTGTCCATAAGTTAAATACAACACTTATGTATTTATAGATAACTAAATTAAATTTCAGATCTTATAATCACATGTAAATAAACATTTGAAAACTATAAGAGAAAAAGAGGGAATGGGTACACTATGACTTATTTGAGACCAACAAAATAGACTAAAAGAATTAGGAGTCCATGTGATAGGTGTTGGGAGCACTGTGATGTTTTTGTGTTAGAATGCAAGAAACATGAGAGAAGAGGGAAAAGAGAGAGATTAAAAGATAAAAAAATGAGATAAGACTATCTAAAATAAAAATATACACAAATAATCAACAAATAGATACGAATCATAAAAGTACATGAAATATCACTTAATAAATAATTCAAGGTAAGTTCTAGATATCTAAATTAATTAATTATTTAACCATACATTTTTTATGGATCACATGGTTTCATTTAAAAAGCCAAATTGGAAATGTAAATATAATATTTTAAAAAAAAATGGTAAAAGATATTTAAAACATATAAAATTAATTAAATATATTCTAAGAAAAAATTAAAACATATGAAATTGAAAAATTATAAAATAAGTTTACCTTTTCTTTCAATAAAATCCACTGACTCCTCAAATCATTAAGACCTAACTTTAAAATGTAATTATAAAAAAATATTATAAATGAAATTTACCCACATAAAATTAAATATGGTTTTTGAAAGCTTAACAAGATAATTTTTAATAATCTTTAATATGGTTTTTGAAATTTACCCATGTACATTTTAAAACTATTAATAATTACAAATTAAGTTTAAAAAACCAAATAAACTAACTTATACTTTTAATAAAATTATTAATTAATATTAATCTTTCTAATGACAAGTTTTCTCTTTGCTAAAATATTTAATAATCACCTTTGAATGAAGTTTTCCCTTAAATATCATAATCTTCATTGGTCTTAAATGAAGGTGAGGGAACATTCAAAGTATACAAATAAACATGGGTCATTTTTAAAAGTAAATTTTGGTTTTATGGAAGAGTGGTTTTACATTAAAATGCCATACATCCATTTATATTAATTTAATTTAATTAAAAATAGTATAATTAATTTAAAAAAAAATTAATTTTAGTATAATAATTTAAAAAAGTGAGGTTTAAAATAATGTATTATTTTTATATTAATTGGGAATTAGTTGTCACATGTTGATATTCAAATTAAGGGTTTTAAAATAAGATAGCAAGGATCTAAAAAAATCGTAGTGATCTGAACAATTTATTAGAACCATAAACCTTTTATTTCTAATAAACCAAAACATTACACTACACAATTTTGGAATATAATAGACACATTAAAAAAATTGACATCTCTATTTGTCATGTTCATAGCTCTAAAACCTTTACTCATATTTCTAAAACTTTACAAATATCTTTATGAAATTAATCTCCTTAAAAACCATAATAAGAAATTTGAACCTATAAAAATTAAAGAAGATATTTAATTTTGGGAATATGCTTAGGATCAACAGAATTTTTAAACATTGAATACTTATTAGGAATCTCAATAGTTCATAATATCAAAAATAATATGCCAAGTTTAATGCATTTCATCAAAGTAATTTAGAGTGATGTAGTGTCTAATCTACTATGAATTTTAGTGCTATAATAAATATTTTATTTCTTCTAAAAAATTACATAGTAAATATTTCATACTTCCTTGGATTCTTAAATATTTTTTGATTATGCAAGGTATAAAGTGTTGAAAATACTACAACAAACACAATAATTATTGGCACTAGGAAAATCTAATTAGATACAATAATATGTAGTAAATTAGACCTACATATTACAGAAAGATGTAGAGAAAATGTACCTTCAATAGTAAATGATAAATAGAAATGGGAAGATAAGGAAAGGAATAAACAAATACATATTTATTACTTATGTAGATGTTAACAATGACTAAATGTACTAAAAACAAGGATCTTAATAGTGTATATTAAACTCCAAAATGAAGATAATGATATGCGATAGCCACCAGTTTCAAACTATATGACATATGTTAGAGAAAATTTAGAATTAAAAAAGTAACAAACCTATTGAAAATAGTCAACCTATTCCAAAAATGGATCTATAGGTTTGATAGTTAAAAATTTTATTGAAACCATTTATTAGGAGGTGATGCATGAAAACCTCTCTTAAATATGTGAATAAGTGCACATAAATTTCATAATATTCTCTCCTTCACTATGACTCAAGTCACACTTACATAGATAAAACATATTTGTTGTTTTTTGAGGGGTTTGCCTTAGTAATATCCCATCCTACCTTTATGAATGTATGCAATGTCTTTACTCAATAGTCATTTGTGTCAACAAGATTTTTTTTGTAGCCAAGATCCCAACCTTGATACTATGAGGTACAAGTTCATAAAATAAACACCGTCTAATATATTTCCTAAGCCTTCTCCTTATATAAGTATGTAAAATATATAAAACAAAAATCCATGAAATTGTATCAATGGTTCACTTGATAACTACTTGAAATGCCTTATGGTGACACACACACACACACACAGATATATATATATATATATATATATATATATATATATATATATATATATATATATATATATATATATATATATATATATATATATATATATTTTTAGTTCAAATGAGAGACCAATTGGCATGGAAGTTGACACAAGAAAAGAAGGAAAATATTCAAAAATAAGGACCAAGTAAAAAAAAAATTGAACCAATGGTCAAATCACCTGAAGAGACAAATTGACAATTTTTGGAATGCTCTGATAAGGGCCATACCATTTTTTAGACATTCTAAAAAATAGTCAAATACCAAGAACATAAGAAGTATGAGAAGAAAAATATCCCTAATCACAAACACAAACATAAGATATATAAAATAGAATAAAGATAAAATCACATGGCCACACAAAGAGGAAGTAAGAGACAAAACACAAGAAAAATATCCAATAATAACTTAATATAAACTAATGATTCATATTCATAAAATCAAATTAATAACATTGTATTTAAAAGGCATGTACCAAAATTAAGTGTCTATACAGTGTCCCACTTTAATGTGCATGTGTGAATGTACATTAATGTAAAACAATCAAATGATATTGTTTTTTATGCATTCTCCTAATTACTTATAAGTTACATTCATAATTAGCTCCTAATATGAAAGTGATTTGAAATTGAAAAGGATGAGAGAGATTACCTTCCATCGGAGTCCAACTCTGTTAAAGTGTAGAAAAAAAAAACCTTGTCTCCTTGCTATATGTATTAATGTGACATTAATTCACCAATTTCAACATATTAATTGTAGATGTAAGAAAACATGAATGCCCACTAGTAAATCAATGTATTAAAAAATTAGTAATAATTTACTCAAATTAAATAGTTTTAAATTTTGAAACAAAGAAAAAAATGAATACCCCTAGTTGTATGTGAACCAAGATGTCATATTTGAAAGCTCTAAAACTATTTTGGTCCTTAATTTTCCCTGTCAAGTGATAAAAAACCAAATGTTCTTGTAGGCCTAAATTTACCCTAAAATATGGAAAAAAACTAAAAAAATGTGGATCATATTGGTCTTATCATGTGAAAAAACCTACTTATTTGCTAGAAAAGAAAACAATTAAAAATATTTTGCAATACTTCAACATCACCAAATTCCATGTTTTCTTACTACCCTATGCTTATGTTAAGGGAAACATGGGGAGGGGGGAATTTAGTATTTGCATCAAGTTGCTCCTAAATATATTTCAATGTAGGATTTATATGTTTGTTTTATGAGGCATTCATACTTTGGATGATTAATTTTTATCGAAGGTTTTCTAATAATATAATATATCACATGACTTCTAGGCTACTCAACTATTTTTGCATGTTTTTTGTTTCCACAATTATTTTTATATAAAATTTGAGTGTGATAGATTATGTATCTTAATAATTATTCTTATATACTTGGTATATTTCTTATCATATCCCTCATATTTTTATGTTCTATATGACACTTGTCATGTTATTTCATGTTCAATTATGAACCACTCTTACTTGTCATGTTGCTTATGTTCCTAATGTGTTATCAATTTTTATTATGTACCTAATTTTATTTTTAGTGCTTTATGTGTCCTCTATTGTGATTATGTACCTAGTGTACTTTTTAGTGGTTGATGTATTTCTATGTTTATTTTCATTATTTAATTTTTCATATGTCTGATGTGTCTTCTAATACTTGATATGATTTCCATGTGTCTGATCATACATATAAAAAATTATTACTAGTGTTTGATGCACCTTCCATTTCATTTATTATATTTATTTTTCTTGCATGTCTATCCAGTTCTTCATAATACTTGTGTTTACACTATTATTTAATTTCCATTCCCCTGATCATGCATATAGTACAATTATTCTCCACCCTATGACCATGATCCATATTATCCACATAGTTAGATAATTTATTTGGGAAATTCTTATTTCTCACAATTTATGGACTAATGAATCAATATTATAATATCTCAGATTGATTTTTTTATATAATTATTATATATTGAGTTCAAATGGGAAAAATATATTATCCCTAATGTTCATAACATTTCTTTGCATGAAAAATTTTCCTTCTTCTTGAGACATGAATCTTTCCTTGCTTCATGTGCTTTATTTTTATATCAAGGGGGTAACTAAATTCTATATTTATATGTTGATCATTTCAATGTCTTAGTATATACATTTTTCAAAATTATTATTGGATTTAAGGATAATTTATGTACAACCCTAAGGTTCCAACTTCTCAATTCCAAGTAAGATAGTGATTCATATTTACTCTAGGGTGTGGAAGCATGTCACCTGAATAGACATATTTATCTCTTTTGTTGGTAAGATATTTCCATGGGATATTCACTACATACAAGAGAAAAATAAGGTATATTGTGTAATTAATTTTCATATCTATCATTTATTTTTTTCCACTCACCCATGTTTGTGTAGGAAATTTATTTTACAAGTTTCATGACTTATCATTTTTAGTCCCAGAGATCAAGAACGATAGTATATTTTATGTGTTTTACTTTGAATTTCATGCCCATGCCAATACTTAATGATTATTCACACATCTCAAAGTGGTAAAAATATAATATCTTAAATTTTCCACATAACCTTTATTTTTTTTAATTTGTTATTTTTGCACATTTGTCCATGTATATCCGGTTTCATTCAAATTGAGCAATTTTGTACTCTAGTCAACTTTTAAATCCTAAACGATCCTTGATATAACATATATTATATTTTTTTTTATAATTTTATCACTAGGTATGGATTTTATTATATGGTATCAACATCCTTTTCTATCCCCTTTTTATGGGATTAACTACTTATTTTTTTAATTCTATTAATTAGAACTTAAAACACAAACTTACATTATTAAATTCAAATTCAAAGCAATCTAAACTAGTGTTATTATTTTTTTAGATATACATTCACTATCTATTAGACATATAACATTGAATATATTGTTACTATATTAAAGGCATATTTTTAATTCTAAGGTTCCTATAAGTTTTATTATTTTAATGCACAAGGTTTTACTATTAGAAGGTGTTTTACCAAATTGGGATGTGAAATATAAATATAATATAATTTAGACAAATAACTATGTAAAACCAAATTGCATAAAATTACCATAAATTAAGAACTTATAATTTAGAACTTGATATTTATAGAAAAGATGTTAAAAGGGAAATAATATAATAATAACAAATTAACTTGCACTCAGATTTGGATGACAACAATAGGGACTATGTAATTAAAAACATATACTTGGGAGAAGGCCATGTGTCATGTCCCCATTTTTAAAATGAGCACACTTGAAATCCTTATCCTTAAGTTGTTCTAGGAAAAGAATAAATGGGAAAATTTAGGGCACATTTGAAGAGCAATTAATGAAAAAGGTACATTATAAATTCTAATTTGCATTTGAGTTATGAAAAGTACCTTGTTATTATAATTTCACTTAAGTTGGGGAATTTTTGTGGGGTCGTGGTAACCCATGGTCTAAAAGGGGAATTATAAGTATTTTCTTTTAATTTTTGAAAAGGAGACTTTCCCTCTTAATTTGGGTGCTCGTTTTGGGGCATTAGCTATAAAATGAAAGAGAGGATTCCATTTGAAGGTTATATATTTTCATGATATTGAATATTTTTTCAAGTATGTTAATATTGGAAATAACATTTTGAGGATGGAAACCTTCAATTTGTATCAAGGTGTGAGGATGAAACCCTTCATATCTTCGTTGTGAGTAGTTCTACATCAAGGGCTACAATTTGTGATTCATCATTCGTGATTGGGAAGATGGATAGTTTTTGGAAGCTATTTATAGATTATTGGGTCTTGAAAGAATGGTGATTTATTTCTTAGGTTTGAAGACCCCATATGTGGTATGTGTTATAAGGGAGAAACCCTTTCCTGGGTTTGTGGGTTTTTGTTGATTTATTCCAGCTAGGGAAGTAGAATTGGAAGATCATTTGAGGCTTTTGAGTGGAAAAATTATTGCTTGAATTTATAATAATAATAATAATTATAATTTTATGATATTTTTCATATTTTTTGGAGGTCATTTAATGAGAAAATTAATTATTATAAATTATAATTTTATTGTAATTGGTTATACACTTTTGTGATTCACTTTTGGGAATTTTTGTAGGGTTTATAAGGTGATTTTAGGTCCTAAATATTGGAAAAATAATAATATAGTTATTTATGAATTTTTGAAAAGTAATTGGGGTGGATTTGGTATTTATTTGAGGGTGAAACAAGCCTTGATTTCTTATTTAATTAATTTTGTAATATTTTGAATTTTGGTGACTTAGTATGGCTTAGATTTTGGCTTATTAAGAGACTTATTTGAAATAATTCTATTTTAGATTCTAAATTTTATATAATTTTGTCTATAATTGATAAGGGTTTAATTAGGGTTAGTGTGTGAAAAATATCATTAAAATTTAGCTTGGGTGGCACTAGGGTTTGGAGGTTGAGACCTTCATTCTTTAACTTCTTCCTTATTGGTGATGAGAGCCATTGATAGCTAAAGATCATAAGGTCTTTATTTTTTAATTTTCATAGTGGTATGGAGTCTTCATATTTAGTTTTAAGGTGAATTTAAATTAGAAAGGGTTTGTTGGTTTATATTCATAACTTTTAAAATTATTTCAGATTTGAGAGGGTTTGATGAAAAACCCTTATTTTGTTGATTTGTCCCAAATTGAGGAAATATAGTGGTATTAGATTCATATCTTAGATAATTATGTGTATTTTAAGAATATTTTTATATGAGTGGTGACAAAGAGGTAAGGTATTACCTAAGGAACAACAAGAAAGGTTTAGGGAACCTATGGGCATAATAGGAACAGGTGAAGGGTGACATGGATCCATTAGAGATAAATAGAGAGAAGGGAAAGTGAAGTAGAGGAGAGATATTTGAGGTATTCAAAGTCACATGAGAGGATGATATAAATTATAAATGGGTTAATCCATGTTATGATTTAGATGAGTGGCTTTAATCCCCTCAATGGTGATATCCATAACTTAGGGAACTACCCTGATAAACGTACACCCCCTTGGGGAATGGAGCACCTACACTTAGGCCCACTAGCCTAAAATAATTTAGAGAGAGGTCCATTAATAGAGAGATGGTTTACCTTACCCACTTGATGAGTTAGAAAGAGAGATGGAGGAGTATTTTGTTGCATCTACTATAGTAAAGGGTGCTATGAGGTTTTTTGAGTATTCATCTTGGAAACTAGGGAGGAGTGATCCCATGACCAATCAGAGAAATAGGGGAGGACATTGAGATATCTAACATGTATTAGGGAAGTATCTCTTCCCATTTTTGATGGATAATTGAGGATTTGGGCAAGGGAATAGATTAAATAGGTAGACAACTTATTTACACTATGACCCATTATAGAGAAGGGTGTAATTCAATTTTACCACTTTGCATTTGGAGGGAGCAACATATGAGTGGAGGTATCATGTATTGATAATAAAATAACATAAAAACATAAATACCTATGGGTATTTTAGTAGGATATTCCTAAATAGGTTTGATAAGGTAGATCTAAAACTCCATTTATATGATTTGGCTCAATTAAGGAAAAATGTCTCAGTAGATGAGTATGTTTATGAGTCTTAGAGGCTTTCATTTATGGTGATTGAAATTTTAGATATGAGTTTGGTGATTTTTTTCATAGAGGGATTAATTTAACCATTTCAAGGGTTGGTCAAGGCATTTAACCCACCAACATTAAGAGAGTCCATCCAAAAGGCCTATGATTTGGAGTCTTCTACTCATAAGTGGTGATTTATACCTTTGGTGTAGCCAAATATTACCTCTTTACCACCTAAAATAAAAAATAGAGGTGGTAGTTTTGGATATCCAAGGGGAAACTATATAGGGGCTCTAATATTTGATTATGAGGGCCATTGATTAGACCAAACCAATCATGTTTGGGATAGTAGAAGGAGCTACCAAGTAGTAGATATGAGGTGATGAATGAATTGAGGAGGAAGGGTATTTGTTTCACTTGTAAGGACCCTTGGGAGAGGGGGAATAATTTTTATGGCAAGGTACATGTACATTACATTGAGGTGCTTTTTGATGAGGAGGATGAGGAGGAAGAATTAGGGGTATCCATATATGAAGAGGGGGATTTAGAGATATAATAAAATGAGGATTTTAGGGGCATATTGGCATATATTTTAAGAGATCCTAGATACTATCCCTTTAGAGTGAAGGGATCATTGAAAGGTAAACTAGTCACTATACTCATTGATAGTAGGGAAACCCTCAACTTCATTTATAGAGGACTTATAACATCATGTGGCCTATAACCCATGGAGTTCAAAGGGTTTATAGCCACTATGAAATATGGGTTCACCATCCCTTATAATACCAAGGTTACAAAGTTAAATCTATATTTGGAAAGGCATATGGTATAATATGATTTCTATGTAGTGGGAATTGGGGAAACCAATATGGTGCTTCACATATAATGGTTACTTTATCTTGGTGAGTATACATAAAACTATTAAAATATGGAATTGAAATTCAAGTTGGAAGGTAAGGAGATTGTTATACATGGCCTAAGTGTTCAAGGACCACTCCAAAATTCATCAAATTTCATGGTAGGACATTTGTACATGAATTTAAGAGAAGAGGAAGGAAGGAATGAGCAAGAGGTGAAAAATTTGATCATAGGCAGCCCATGATATCAAGGGAAATCTAGTTTTCTATCTAATTTGTGAGTATGAATAATTCTAAATTTTATGATACATGGATAAGAGAAGTGGGTAATATAAACACCTAAAACTAGCCACGACTATCTTTCAATCAGACTTTAGACTGATTCCTATCAACCATTGCAAATTAATCCTAAGAATCATTGAGCATCCAAAATTTTCTTGTGTATCATTCATCAAATCTCAAAATATTGTCAATACATCCCTAATTGGGGTACCCTATTATATGCAATAATAACCTCTCACCGATTCATCCCTAATCACCTTGTGGCATAATAACATTCAATTTACCTTATGAACCTATGAAGTGGGGCACATGAATAAATATCAAATCTTAGAAATAAATAAATGGATAATCAAAATTAATTAACAAGATAAACCAAATTAAATTCTTAGTTGAATTAGCCATGTGTAATTAATGAATATAATAAAAATGAAATTCAAAATTCAAAATATCCTAGCCTTTAATTATTGCCTTTATGAGTTGTCAAGCTCTTTGGAAATATCCTAAAATATCTCATTTTGGAGACACATGCATATTCATTTTAAATCATGATTAGTTGATAACAATTAACTCTACTAGGGTTATATTTGACTCACCTAGGTTAGGTTTTAACCCAATCCAAGTTTAAACTCCACCTCAACTCTCCTTGTGTTGGATTTAAATTTTTAGGCTATAAATACAATGCCATGCCAAGTGAATTTTAATCTCTCATAAGCCAAAGTTATAATGCAAATTTGAAGAGAGACAAGCCATTTTATTTAGTGTTATAATGCCAAATTGCCTTGTAAGTAGTATGATAATGCCAAAATCTTGAGCCAAGCTACATAAAGCCACATCAAAACCATATGGTACCAAAGATAGGAGTCAACAAGATTTACTAATGACTACTTAATGCACAAGCCAAGCAATCCACTCAACAATGCATTTGGAGCTCCCAAGGAAGGTAAAGGAGTTTCTATCTTTTGCATTTTAGTTGTGCTTTCATTTGTCTTTTGTTACTAAGATCACCCATAAGATCTAGGATTGGAGCATAAGTGTTAGTGTGTTTATTGAATTTTTAATTGCTTGGACTAACATGTTACTAACCTCCCTTATTGGATTCCTATGATCACAAATGGCTTGCTCGATGGGACCTTTAATCATCCCATATATCAAAGAGATGAAAATGCTACTCTTAGTTTTTTTATTGAGTGCTTTAAAATATTTAAAATTTGAGTTTTAACTTGTTTTTTCATGTATTCTATTTTTTTAGTGATACAAAGTTTTACATAAAGACCAACACCGATCCATAGAGACCGACATCAATCCAAGAAGATCGACATCGATTCTACCTAACTAGAATTGATTCACCTAAAACTAATGTTGACCTCTATGCATCACCCAAAACTAATGTCAACCTCTATGAGTAGAACAACAAGTTGATAGGCCATCTTTCAAAGCTTCGTTTGGGGTCATCTAGATTCTGATTTTGATGTTTTTTCTTAAAACCACATGTTTTCTCATAAATTTATAGAATATGCTATTAGTTTACCTTCAAGTTGCATAAATGTTTCAAAAAATATTTAAAACCCCCTAATAAATTTTGTAAGACCCAAAGGCCATAAGGAGACATTTAAAACACTTCTAACTTGAAATTTTCACATTTAAAATTGGTGTTTTAATAATATTTTATTTAAATAATTTTTGTTTTATTTTAAGCTTTCAATAATAAATGCTAAGAGGCCAAATTTCATAAACATTTCTCTTTTGTGCATTAAAATAAACACTTACACTTGGATTACATACTCTTAAGAGTGTTTTGTTTTATGCTTATTCTTTCAAAATTATTTATTTTCACAAAATGTTTGGTGCGTGTATGCTCTCCCCCATCTCCTTTAGGTAACTCGAGTGATCAAAAGTGATCTTTATTTGAATTTTTTCCATTTCCAAAGGTGTGAAAATAAATTTGATAAGGCTCTCATTAAATCCATATGGTTTGGATGATCTAAATGTGATCCTAAAGTCTTTTCACTTGTAATTTATTTCCATGCATTTTGGCTTGTGAGCGGGAGTTCATAGCCTCCTCATGGGTCCTCTAGGGAAGAATTGACCTAGGAATTCATCTCTAAAATAATTTCAACCCCACTCCATGCTGGGGTATATAAATTAAGGTTTAATTCTTGGGACATTTTATTGAGTGGTTAAGTAAACTCTGTTAGTAAGATACCACCTCAAACCATAGGGGCAACTTAGATATCACACTATACTGAGTAAGAAATGGATGTAGTGGTTCTAAAAATGACAAGTTTACAATAAGTCAGTTGACATGGATCTAAATGATGTGAGCATATATTATGTTATCCATACTTGGGATCATATATGAAAACATGAAAATTTAGTTTTAGAACAACCCCACTTGTCATAGACATACTGTTGATGTAGGGCAAGTAGCCCAAAGTTCCACATCACCATATAATATATTGTGAGAATGGGGGGGTTGTAAAAACCCTAATTATTCATGCACTTTTATTTTTGGATTAATACTTAAAATCCTCTCAAGATCATGTATATAGATGGAATTTAATAGTACTATTCAACCTTGTTAGTTTTAGGATCTAAAACATTACAGTTAGGTGTTTATGTCATTTTATCCTTTATTGAATGGTCTTATGTCTAATATATCTATTTTTTGTTATACCATGTCAAAATGAGTTTTGTTTATATGCCATTCCTTTGTTTCAAGAGGTGTTACACTAGTCATTTTTCATCACATGCCTTTGTCTTAGTCTTTTGATAAATCTTATTTATGTGTGTCACTTGATTGAAAAGTGTAACGTTATGCTACCCAAATTATTTCAATGTTCTTTACTTTTAAGTACTGAAACCAAAATTAATTGAATATTTATAGTCTGATAATATCTTTATGCTACTTGAATTATTTCACAGACTTGTTTGCCTTGTGCCAAATGCCATTTTTCAAAAACCAAATCCATGTGTGACTTTTTGGATCTTTACCTAGTGTTGTTATGTTGTTCAATTTTGTCTAGCTTGTTGTTTGTTTAAAGAAGCTTAGTTTTTCTTAATTTGAGTTTTTAATTAACCTTGATAAGTTCAAATTCAAACATTGATTGATTTATATTTATGCCTTATGTAATTTGGGATTAAACATTGATATTTACCTTTTTGGTTGTGAAAATTAGGTTAATTATCTACCCAATTTAAAAAACTATTATTTATAAATTTATTTGGGAGAAATAGATTATCTCTCCATATGCCTTTTATTTTATTCCTTATGACAATTTTAACAAGTTCATGTCTAAGTTCAAATGCCTAATTTATGCCAATGTGTTTACCCCTTTGTTTAAAGTATATATTTTGTGCTTGTTTTGACAAAAAGTCCTAGCACATGCTTTTTGGAGACTAGATTTTGATGCCACATTTGGCCAAAAGACCTAACAACTTTTATTTTCTTAGATTAGACTTGTTTGGAACACTTTGAACCAATAGTTTGGCATTCCAGTTTTAGTTCATCCACTTGACCTTTTTGTGTGAGACATTTAATGTTAGAGATTAGACATTAGACTATTTTATACCAAGTTTTTTACATAGACTTTTTTGGAGATATGGCTCCATTCCTACCAAGTTAGACTATGTTTGAACCTTGTGTCCTTTGCATAATTTTTTTCAAAGTTTTATAACTGTAAGCCTTTTATGGATCATTAATCATTAATTTGGATATGTCTCATTACACTTATGGTAGACCCATGTACAATCCAAGTTATGATAGAATGGATACACAAATTGATTTTTTTGAGACCCCTATGGTGAAGAAGTGGTGTGTGAGATGTATCCTTATCCTCCTTACAATACCCAATATGAGGAACAAAGCTAAGTAATATGTTTGGTGGTACCTACTATGGGTTGGTTGATGTATAATATTTACCCTCTCACCAATCATGGCATCCACTCTAACACCTATACCATTAATCCTCCTTTGGATTGTGTGAGCCACCAAGCTCCATAATGTCCAAAGACTATCATTTATATTTTAGGACCTTGTCCTTTGGCTCACAATAACAACCAAGCTCTATAGCATCCAAGGATTACCATTTCTATTCTAAGACCTCATATTTTGGATTATGTTAGCAAAAAATCTTTTAACACCCTATAATTACCATTTCAGGACCTCATCTTTTATCTTGTGAAATAAACCAGGATCCCCAATGCCCTACCATTACCATTTGAAGACCTCATTCTTTGGACTATGTAAACATCCAAGATCTACAATGCCCTATCATTTCTATATCAAGACCTTGTTCATTGGCTTATATAAGAAACCAAGCCTTTAAACTCCCTACCATTACCATTCCTTGCCCTTCCAAGTATAATAAATCATTATCTCAACTAGTTTGTGTACCCATAACTAGACGAGTCATAGTTACTATCTTAGGCCATAAGCCCATAGTAACTAAGCCTATCATTAACCAACCACAAACCATTATTCACACATTACCAACTATTCCCCACTTTAGAAAACCCCTACTAATCATTCATCTAAGACCAAACCAATAAGTACCTCTCAAACTAAGCCAATCATTCGAAGACCAAGATGTATTTAAAATGGGTATTTTACAACTGATTGTAAACCAAGGCTAAGAGAACCAACCTACCCATAATGTTTTCATTGAACCAACCATTTATGAAAAATCAACCTATGATGAATCATATTATAATCCTATACATATTGTCAAGGAGTCTCACTCTAATAAACCAGTCCTTGCTGAGTCACTTCTTAATGATTATAAATACCTTTGGGAAAATCATTATTTCATCTATATGCATGTTTTTTAAGGTCCTCGCTTTGACAAGATAGTCTTTGAGAATTATCTCTTGACATTTTCCCCCTCATGGAGGAGTCTCACTTTGACAAACTAGTCTTTGTGGAGCCCATTATGCCATCATAGATTGTTACTTGTCTAATAACAAACATTAAAAAAAACATCATTATAGCAACATCCACACTAAATGAAGAATCAACATTGAAGTTAAGTTCTATTCTTAAACTGACATCAAATTTAGCATCATAAAAAGAATCAATGTCAGTCTCAACATTAGATTTATAGTCCCTTGATTTAGAATCAAAATAGGTTCTTAGATGTTATAATATTGCTATGCATGATTTACATATCAGTTTAAATACATTTATGATCCTTATATGGTTTTTGAAGATGAATATTTCAACTTTGACATAAGCTCTCCTAGTATATTTTACAAGGATTATGAGACCTCTCCCCATTCCATTACCATTCCACATACCACTACCACCAACCAACCTAGCCATTAAATTGATCTTCTACCTCCCACAAGTCTTGATTGGGATCGATAAAAACAAACCTTATTAAACTAGATCCATGGAAACATATTAGTTGTAGAATATCAAGGGGGCCAAGACCACATTCATGTATAAGAATAAAAATTTCCTAGTTAATCCTTTTTGGAGGTGCTAGGGGATAATAAAATTCTGAGCTCAACATCTTCTAGTGAAACTTTTTCATAGGTACTAAAGGACAATCAAAGTCAAAAGTCCATGTTCCTTAGTGAAACCTTCTCGAAGGTGTTATGGGACAATCAAGACAATTTCATTGGTGAAAAAATATTTGAGGCACCAACAATTGAGCATAATAATTCTTTACTACTTGATGAAGCCATTATCAAAGATGCCATCAATACAAATTATAATCTATAACATAATCATATGGTAGCTACTCTTAGTTCTAAACAATAATAAAATATGACAGTCCTATTGAGATAATATTTAGAAGTCTTCAGCCCCATCACAACCAAAATTATGTCAAATCTAGAATTAGAAACATTATTGGTGCCTAAAAATCTTTATATTCATTTATTTCCCAACCATTATACATTCCATTATCCTCCACATTTACATTGACAAATCAAACCTATCATCCACTATTTATCCATATTTACCATCCCTGGCTGCACTTTCCTTTGTAGAGGCTAAAAATATACCTTTTCTTGATGTTTGAAGGAAACAAAATCAAATACCAATGAGGATCACTAAAACATTCTTGGAGTTTAAATTTGTAGAAGGTTCTTGACATATCAACTATTTAAAAGAGGTGTGGGCTAGTAATTCACATGATTAACTATTTTGGTTGTATCATATGTTGGTCAAGACATGTATAAACATTCACTTTGGCTAGATACATTTTGCCAAAAACTATACCTGACCTAAATCATTGACCTTGCCTTTTCTATTTTCCATTTACCTTGGCCAAAAAAATTTACCAGGCCAAAAACCATATTGATACCTGGTCAAAATCATATACCTTACCATTTTCATTTTCCATTCCTCTTGTCATTGTTTCATACCCTACCATTTACCTTACTTTATCATTTGGAGGTAACCCTATTACCATTATATCTAATTTTCATAACATCATCATCCTAAAAAATGTCATACCCTATGCCATTTTATCATACCATCCTTATTAGACCAAAGCCAATTTTTAGTCATCGTACCTAGCCTATTTTGATCTTGATTCTTATTAGCCAATTTTTATACCCATGTTTTGCATCTTTATTTTGGATAAGTGCAACATCTTTATTAGTTTATCCCCATAGAAAAATATACCAAGTGTTATTTCTTTCAGCAAGGCTTTGCTTTAGGTTTTTTGTCCAAATCTCAAAGGAATTGTTTTTGACTTTTTTCCAAAACAAAAAGATCCGAAGGAATTGGTCTTTTTCAGGTTTTGTGAAGGGTACATTTTAGGATTTCCAAAGGATGATTTGTAAAGTGAAGGGACATTTAAATATTTTTTAATGGAAATTTTCATTCTGTTGAAGGGTTTTTTTCTCATGAAAGTGTCCTAAACAAGTTTTTCGAAGGGTACTTTGTGATATTTCCAAAAGAAATGTCCCTTATATTTTTTTTGAAAGAATTCTCTCTTGAAATTTTTTTGAAGGAATTATTTTAGACTTTTTGTCTGAAACAATATTTTTGAAGGTCTTTTTCTCTGGTGAAGTCTCCTTTGAAAAATGTTTGAAAGGTACATTTCCATTCTACCAAAGGGTCTTTTTCTCTTACGAAGGGACGTTTTCAATTTTTTCAAAGGGCACATTTCAAGTTTCCAAAAGGCATCTGTAGGATTTTCAAAGGAATTGTTTTGGAATTTTTATCTAAAAAAATCTTTTTGAATTATTTTTTCTTTTAAGGAATTGGTGCACTTCAAGTTTTTCGAAGGGATAGTTTGCATTTTTCTAAAGGAATTGGCTTAAACATT
>JARHVA010007717.1:357500-500000 GCA_037957365.1 Torreya grandis | reverse complement strand
TGCCTTCAACATATAGCCCATACCAAGGGATTCAAAAAACATGCTAATAGATTGGCTTCCATAGGAGCATAGTTTGATGCAGTTGTTGATGTAGGAAAAGAGAAAGATCAATCCCATATCAAGGTAATTGTGAAGCCTTATATTATAGATAATGAAGTGTCATGAAAAGTGTTTGAAAGTTATTAACACATTGCACACTTCTTATAAAATGAGGTAGAACTCTCCTCAAGAAACCAAAAGAGACTGCATGATCAATATGAAGAACAAGTTATTCAGCTGAAGACAAATAAGATACCTAAGGGGTTGATTACTTTGGAGAGTTTTTAAAAATGAATATGATAAAAATGATAAATAAAGAGTGATAATTCCAAAAAAATAAGATAACTATGAGAGATTCATGATTTACAAGGACAAGCTCCTAAAAATTGGTAAGGTATGTTCTTTGTTTGAGAGGTAGGCCTTTATTAAATTATGAAAAGATTTCCATGACATATTTACTTGGGAATACAAAAATTTGAAAGGGTTTGATCCAATTATATCTCATCACATTATTGAGTTAGAACATAGAGCTAAACCAGTCAGGAAAAATCAAAGGCCTATCAATCCCAAGATAGAGGAACTCATGAAAAAAGAGCTAACCAAGTTGATTGAGTCTAGGATTATCTTTCCTATCAAACACTCAACTTGGGTGGCTAATATTGTACATGTCCAAAATAAGAATGGAGATATTACAATTTGTGTGGATTTTTGAGATCTTAATATAGTGTCTCTTAAGGACCATTATCCACTACCTTCCATGGAACAAATTCTACAGGTTATTTTAGGATCTCAACACTTCTCACTTCTTGATGGTTATTCAGGTTATAGTCAAATACTAATGAATGAAGAGGATAAATTTAAGACAAACTTCACTACAAAATGGGGAAACTTTTCCTATAGTAAGATGCCATTTGTTTTATCCAATGCTTGAGCTACATTTTAAAGGGCAATGTACATGACTTTTAAGGGTTTGATCAATAAATTTTTGTTTGTGTACCTTGATGATATAACTATTTTTTTAAAGGGTGCTACTAATCATATAGAACATATAAGGTAGGTGTTTGAGAAATGTAGGGAGTATGGAATATACCTTAATCTAAAAAAGTGCATCTTTACTATCCATGAAGGTAAGTTATTGGGTCATATTGTTTCAAAATAAGGCTTATCTATTGACCGCAAGAGGATTGAGGCTATTCTAGGCTTGTCTTTGCCTCAACATAAGAAAGGAATTCAAATATTCTTTCAGAAAATAAATTTTATAAGAAGGTTTATTCTAGGATTTGCAATTGTGGTAAAGCCTATCACAACCATGCTTAAGAAGAACCAAGATTTTGTTTGGACAAAGGAAGATAAGAGTAATTTTGAGGCAATAAAGAAAGAAATTATAGAATTTCCTACTCTCTTGAACCCAAAATTTGCCAAATATTTCATAATCTATACCTTTGCTAACCTTGATACAATCTCAGCTATGCTTATGCAAAAGAATGATGAAGAAGTAGAACAACCAATTGCATTTTTTAGCCAAGGATTGGAAGATTATGAGGTTAAGTATACATTTGTTGAGAAGTAAGATCTAATAGTGATAAGAGGATTTAAAAAATTTAGACACATGGTTTCAAACAACAAGATACATGTCATGGTTTCTCATCCTAGCACCAAGGAGTTTCTCCTAAGTAAAGACCTCAATGAAAAGAGACATGGGTGGATTACAAAGGTGATGGAGTATGATGTGGATATTAAGGTTACAAACTTGGTAAGAGGAAAAAGATTATGTGAGCATTTAGATTTATATTTCTAAGATCCAAAATAGGAAGTATTGATCAACCGAGTTTAACCCCAACTAGCTGATCACATACAAGTTCAAAGTTGGACACAAGACATCATTAGTTTTCTTCAAAATGGTGAGTGCCCCGATGGCTTGAATAAGTCTCAAAGGAGGTATTTTATATTTTAAACCATTAATTACTATCTTTTATATGATTTTATCTTTAGAAAAGATGTGAATGGTGTGGTATTGAGGTGTGTTAACAATGATCAGTTTGATATGCTACTAGAAAAGTTTCACAATGGTGTAGATGGAGGTCATTTCTCTCTTAAGATGCCAACTGCAAAGATAATGAGGGCTAGTTACTATTAGTCTAGTATTTTTAAGGACTATTACCACTGAGCTAAAAAGTGTCCTAAATGTGCCTTCTTTTTAGGCAAATAGAAACTTGCATCCCTTCCATTGAATCCTATCTAAGTAGACCAACCTTTCATGCAATGGGGTCTTGTTTTCATTGGTATGATCAACCCTCCATCAAGTGCTAGACACAAATGGATATTAACTACTACCAACTACTTCAGAAGGTGGGTAGAGGCTATTTTATTGAAGAAGGCAAGTGAAAATGATATCTTGGATTTCTATGAAAGCATTATAACAAGGTTTGGAATTCTCCATGTTATCATTTTTGATAATGCACTTGTTTTTATAAGTGATAAAAATTTTGATTGGGAAAATAGGAATGGATTTTAATTGATTACCTCATATAATTATTACCCTCAAGGTAATGGATTGGTTGAGTCTACTAAAAATAATCTCATCAAGATCATCAAGGGGACATTGGAGAATAATCAAAGAGCATGGCACAACAAGCTGAAGACAGCCTTATGGGCAGACATGATTACTCTTAAGAGATCAATTGGTAATTCTCCCTTTGTGCTTGTTTATGAGAGAGAGGATAGGTTTTCCATATCTCAATAACTCCCTACTCTAGACTTACACAACAATTGGAACTACTTGAAAACACTCCAATGGAATTCAGATTGATAGAACTAATACAACTATAAGAAGTAAGAGACAATGCACACAAGACCATGGAACACCACCAAGTACTCATGAAGAAGTCCTTTGATAATAGAGAAAGTTAAAGAGTGTTCAAGGAAGGTGAATTGGTTCTAAAATGCGATGAGGATAGAGAAAAAATGGGTAGACATATAAATTTTGACACTTTGTGGAGTGGCCCTTACATCATTAGCAAGTGTAAACAAAACAACTCCTTTCAATTGACCAAGATGAATGGAGAAGAATTATCTATCCCTATGAATTGGATACATATAAAGTTTTTATATTAGTCCTTACAAGTATATTGTAAATAATAGTTTAAGTATGTTTCCTTTGGTTTGCTATTGTGTTCCCTACGTGTTTTGTATCACAAGTGTGTTTCCTTCCTTTTGTTTAGTGTGCATCTCTACCTTTTTTGCATATGAATAAATCTATCTTGTGTTTTTGGGCCAAAAGTATATTCAAGTGATTTTTGGGTGCCTATATGTGTGACTCGATGCCCAATGGAAGGATTTAAGAAACTAGTCTTAGACATAACAGGCCTGCCTCCCCTAGGAATGACCAAGAATGTTAGCAAATTTTTACACCCAAGTTTTGCATATTTATTTTGGCTAAGTGCAACATAATTATTGGTTTATACCAATATAAAAAAAGACCAAGTGTTATTTTCTTCAGAATCCTTTGTTTGGTCTTTTGAAAGTGTTATTTCAATCTTTTTGCTCAAGTGTTATTTCTTTTGGCAAGGCTTTGCTTCAGTTTTTTTGTCCAAATCTGAAAGGAATTATTTTGGAATTTTTTGTGAAACAAAAAGGTCTAAAGGAATTGGTCCTTTTTAGGTTTTTTGAAGGGTACATTTCATGATTTTTGAAGGATCATTTCTAAAACAAAGGGACATTTTCATTCTATTGAAGGGTCTTTTTATCATGAAGGTTTACTAAATAAGTTTTCTGAAGGGTACTTTGTGAGATTTTTGAAAAAAATGTCCCTTATAATTTTTCTAAAAGAATTGTCTATTACAACTTTTTCAAATGAATTGTTTTAGACTTTTTGTCTAAAATAATCTTTTTGAAGGGTCTTTTTCTCTAGAAAAGTTTTCTTTATAAAAAGTCTAAAAGTTACATATCCATTCTATTGAAGGGTCTTTTTCTCTTGTGAAGGGATGTTTTCAACTTTTTTGAAGGGCACATTTCAAGTTTTTGAAAGGCATCTACAGGATTTATGAAGGATTTGTTTTAGACTTTTTGTCTAAAACAATCTTTTTGAAGGGTTTATTCTTTCAAGGAATTGGTCCGCTTCAAGTTTTTTGAAGGGATACTTTGCATTTTTCTAAAGGAATTAGCTTAAACATTTTTTTTGAAGGAATTATTTCAGACTTTTTGTCTAAAAAAATATTTTTAAAGGGTCATTTCTCAAGAAAATGGACACTTTTAAAAAGTCTAAAGGGTATTTTTATATGCAAAGTGCCCTACACACTTTCCCCAAAGGGCCTTTTCTTGGGAAAGTGTCCTTTTCAAGATTTCCAAAGGGACATTTCAAGAATGTTGAAGGGCATGTTTAGGATTTCAGAGAGGCAAAATGAGAATGTCAAAGGGTTATTCTTAGTAAAAGTGTTCTTCAAATTTTTTTCAAAGGGACACTTTCAAAAAGCTTAAAAGAATTATTTCAGACATTTTATCTGAAACAATATTTTTGAAGAGACACTCCAAAAGGCCCAAAAGGACATGGATCAATCAAAATAGACTAATCAAAAGGGGCCTGAAAGGTTATTTATTTTAGAGAAAATGCCCATTGGCAATTGTTCATAAATAATGATTGAAGGAAAGGCCATAAAGAAATCCCTTTAAAAAAAGGTCCCAGTAGAGTGACAACTATATGGATGTCAACTTCAGGATGAGGGATTAGCCATTGGCATTCAAATAAGATTATCCCAAGCATCCAAGGGCTCACATTCTATATCCACCAAAGAAAATTAGAGGGCTCATCTCACCATTTATTAGATCAAGATCCAAGTCATTTTTTATGATCAACCAAAGAAGGAAGACAAGGCCAATAGCGTGAAAATGACTCTCCCCTATGTCGTTGCATACCTCAACAAGCTAGTGGAAAGCTATTAGCATCAAGACAAATAAAATACGTGGTATCTCTTATATTAACCACATTGATTCCATTACTTAAAATATCTTGATTCCAACTAGGCAACCATTGGAGAAGCATCTTTGAGAGAACATGCCAAGAGTGTTCAAGGGAGGTGACATAGATTAATCAAATGGCTTGAATGAGCATCATTGGTAAAGATGGTTACAGCTAGAGATGGATATTCCTAACACATTTACTCCTCTCTTTGGTTCCTAAAGGCCTACCCCTCTTACTTCCTCTTTGCCATATATATAGCCCTTGTGCTAGTGTAAAAACACCCATATAGTGTATGGTGAAGCCTTGCTGAATTGACGTCATGCTTTGTCTTTAAGCATTGGTACAATTTTTTTCTTTGAAGTTCCAAACAATTTTATGAGTGTGTAAGTGACATATAGTGACAAAAAGTGATGGTTTTTCTATCCTTTGTCCTTCACACCTGAACAATATTTTTGGGTCTAATAGGTCATATAGAGTGTGTCCAAGTGTATTGAATTTATACATGTGTATAGCTATTCTTGCAATGTATAGGTTGTCTTTCAGTTCATTTTTCTTATGTCATTTCATACATCTCACCTCTATACTAAAATACTTGTGTTAGAATCTTTAGAGCTTGAAAATAGTCTATGTATTTTGATGTATCATGTACTAGGGTATGCTATTCATGTGGAAGATAATCTTGGTGCATCACCATTATTAGAATAAGTTTTATTTATGTAATTTATAACTCTTTTTCCTTCAATCAAACTAGTTTAGATAGAGGTTATTTTGTAGAGATACATTCAGGGAGCTATCCCTTTAAATATAGAGGTCTATTTCCTTTATAGGTATACCCACACGACTAAAAATGTTCCAATGTTGCCCAAATATGGAAGATGATTGAAAACTTTCTTCTAGGGTACAATATTTGGATACAATATTTCCTTTGGTTCTTCATGTACTTTTTAAAAGGGGATTCTAATCCAGTTTCAGTAGTTTTTGAATTTTGTGTTTAAATGGTAGTCTATGAAAGTAGTGTGATAGTTAATCTGGTAAGTTATCTTTCATTCATATTTGATTGGTGCTATATTATAACCACCTATGGGAAAATTAGTATTCCACCTTGTATTACTAATTATATTTGCCTATGGGCAACTTAGTATCACTAACCTATGTCATTGTTTCCTAATTATAATCACCTATGTGCAAATTAAGAACAAAACCTTTACCATGCATTGCTACATCACCTTATCATTACTATTCGCATTTGCCAAGATATTTTACTCAATTTTAATTTTTTTTTAACTTGGTTGATTCTCACCACATTTCATGTCAGCATAGCTACTATGATTTTAGGTCTTAAGGGGATTATGTAGGCCATGATTAATTCATGTTATGGTCAACTTAGTCCCTCTTTTCCACACTCTCACCATTTTACAAGAAAACTAAACCATGATTTCATCATTTTAAAATCAACCTAAACCATGATGTCATCATTTTACAAGCAAACTAAGCCACGTTCTTGAAATTTTATGAGTAACCTAAGCCACACTCTCAATGTTTTATGAGAAAATTTCAAGTTTGAATGCTCTCACCATTTTGTGAGCTTGGACCATTCAATATGTCATCATTTTATATCAAGTTGAGATACCTTCAAAAATTTTAAAACATTTGAAAATCATCTACAAAATCCTATACAATCCCTGCAATGACCACTTTTTACCCACAATGACCACTTCTTTACTTTAAGGATTATGAGATCCTTAGCTATTTCACAATCAACAACTTATCATTTAGTTTCCCATCCTTACTAGCCTAACAACCCACATTCTCACCATTTTGTGAGACCATTCCCATAGTCCTCTATACCCATCATCATGTTTTTTTATCATCAATTTTCTTCTATCCCATATCTTGGGAGAACTAAATTTAGCTTGAAGTTTTTATTTGATATTACATCTATAAAACTATTTAGATAGCATCCACTTGCTTGGTACATTTTAATTCAACTTTACCACCCCCGTTTTTTTCTTTTATTCCCCCATTTTGTTTGTTTCTTCCATTTCTTCCTATTGTCTAGGTGAAATGTTCATTATCTTATTTTTTATCTATTTGTACTAACATAGTAATTAACCATTATCTATTTTTATTTCATTTTGTTTCTATTTGTTTTATTTTATTCTTTCTTTTCTTTATGTTTTCTTTTCTATTTTTTTGTTTATTTTCTTTCATGTCATGAATTGATTTAGTTTAAGTGAATTCATTGGGTGTTTCCTTTCACATTATTCTTGAATCCATCCATATTCATACGTCTACATTATCATCATGGTTTTTATCATTAGAGAATTATTTTCAATTATTTATTGGATCATATGTTAGTCTTAATGCATATTTTGGCTAAGTTATCATGGTGTTATTCTATAAAAAATAATCTCAAAAAATCTACATAATAATGAGGAAATGATATATCTCCTTGGCACCAAAAACATTCCTAGTTGACAATCATCCTATATAGAGTAATTAAATCATGAAATAATTTTCCTCCTTACTAGTTCAAAGAAAAAATTCCCTACTCGTAGGTTACCCAAATTCATTTTTCCCATTTATACTAGCTTGCTCTTACTTTGTGATTGTGGATATCATTTGTAAACCCCATTATCATATTTTCCATCATATTCTATCATATTTACCATTATCAGGGTATAATGATTATAGCTACCTCTGGGAAAATATTTGTATACCATCCCACTTGCATTACCAATTATTCTAGTATCTTTTGTGAAAATCATTACATTTCTATCCATTTGAAGGTTAATGATTATAACTACTTATTGGCAAATCATTCTCTTTCCTCTACCCAATTGGGGAAAGTTTTCATTATGATAATGTCTATAACTAGCTTTGGGCATACCATTATCTATATCCTCCCAATTGGGGCATGTTTTATCCTACCAATGATTTTAACTACCTATGGGAAAATCATTATTTTCCCTTTTACTAATTATAACCACTTTTGGTAAAGTCAATTTCTTGTTACCCTAATCCTTTTTCAATGATTATAACCACCTTTAGGGAAATCATTACCTTTTTTGTCCCACCTATACTGATGATTATAGTCACCTATGGGTAAATCATCTTATTTGTCTACCGAACTGGGGAAACTCTATATACCACTAATTCTAACCACCTATGGGAAATTTAATATTTCCACCCCATTTTACATTTTTGGTCCCATCATTTCCTCCTTTTGAGGGACCGATCACTAACCCTTTATACCGATTTTTCCCTTGATGAGGTACCTAAATTACATCCATTAATATTAAAGTTATAGGTATACAAGACCTTTTCATTCTTCGAGAAGATGTTATTATGCCTATATCTTGCAATTCCTTCCCAAGTAAGGGTAAACTATATACACCTAAAACTAGTCACAACTAACTTTTGATTAAACTTTAGACTGATTCCTACCAATTATTGTAAATTTATATTATGAATCACTAAATGTCCCAAATTTTCTTACGCATCATTCATAAAATCTCATAATAATGTTGAGACATCCCTAATTAGGGTACCCTAATATATTCAATACTAACCTCTCATTGATTCATCTCTAGTCACCTTGTGGTATAAAAATAGTCAATTTGGTCTATGAACCTATTAAGTGGGGCACATGAACAAATATCAAATCTTGGAAAGAGATGAATGGTTAATCAAAATTAATTAACAAGATAAAACAAATTAAACCCTAGTTGAAGTAGCCATGTTTAATTGATGAATATCATAAAAAATAAATTCAAAAATTCAAAATATCCTAGCCTTTCATCATTGCTTTTATGAGTTGTCAAGCTCTTTAGAAATATCCTAAAATATCTCATTTTGGAGACCCATGCCTATTCAAAGAAAATCATGATTAATTGCCAACTATTAACTCTATTGGGGTTATATTTGGCTCACTTAGATTAGGTTTGAACCCATTCCATGTTTAAAATCCACCTTAACTCTCATTGGGTTGGAGTTAAATCATTAGGATATAAATACAATGCCATGCCAAGTGAATTTTAAGCTCTCATAATCCAAAGTTATAATGCAATTTTAGAGAGAGGTGAGCCAAATGATTTAGTGTTATAATTCCAAATTGCCTTATAAGTAGAGTTATAATGCTAAAATATTGAGGCAAGATAAATAAAGCCACATCAAAGCCATATGGTGCCAAGGAGAGAAGGATAACAAGCTTCATTTTCCAAAGACTACTTGATGCAAAAAATGAGTAAGCCACTCAACAATGCATTTGGAGCTCCCAAGAAAGGTAAAGGATTTATTGTCTTTTGTATTTTAGTTGTGCTTTCATTTATATTTTATTACAAAGCTCACCCCTAAGATCTAGACTTGGAGTGTAAGTGTCAATGTGTTTATTGAATTTTTTATTTCTTGGACTAACATGTTACTAACCTCCCTTATTGGATTCCTATGAAAACTTGATTTGTAAAAGTATCCCCTAATTTGCTATCAGAAATACACTATGCCAAGTTGTATATGTGATTTTGGATGTATGAATGAGGGCTTAACCCCTTCTCAAATAAGACAAGAGCTCAAGTGGTGGAAAATAATGGTCCCAAAATCACTCAAAAAATTTGGATTTTGATTTATAACATGTAACATCTTCAACCTTAACAAAACTCAATTTTTTGACATACTATAGCTAGGGGTAATTTCTAAAAATACATATGTAGAATTTCATTTTTTCACTCAAAATGTTTTGAGTCAAAAATAGAATTCCAACCCCTATTGAAGCCAATTTTTTTAGAATTTGGAGCATATTACAGCTTAGAATTGAAGAGAGAAGTGCACAAACTAATTCATAATTTTATCTCTTAGAAAATTTTGAGTTATGGATGCAAGTATATTCATGTCATGAGGGTGATAAATCTATTTTTTTTTATATTGTATCCCTTAGCTAATTCTATAAATGTGTATGACTGGGAACACTTCTTGTATAATAGAAGGTGGGAGAACACATGTAAGACACAACACTCTTTCATTGATGAATTGGATCTTTGGTTAGATTCACATCATGTTCCATATTTTATTGAGGAGGGAAAGATAATTGGATAACATGTGGCACACATAAGGAGTCTCATATAAAATGGTTTGCATCTATATGACACCTCCTTCCAAGGTATGTTTCCAAAAAGGTCCATTGTTGTCCTCTTTTTACAATTTTGGAGGGGTTTACCATGGAATAGAAGAAATCCCAAGAAGTTGTTGAATGTTTGTCAAGATATTATGAATATAATAAGGGGAATTAAGAATGATCCTTATATATAGGGAAACAAGGTGTCACCTTTTAGCTGTATTTATTTTGGCAATTGTTGTCCATTAAGCGTACTTTTATAGGGCACTTTGGTGTCTATTATAGGTATATGTGAGAAGAAATTCATCAAATAAAAGTTTATATTGCATGGGTTGGTGTTATAGGGACATGAGAGGCCTTTATGAGGATTTGATGACACTTTTAGTGCTTGGGGGAAGCCCCCAAAATATAGGTACAAAAATGTGAGATTTAATTTTGAATCTTTCCCTCCATGGGAAGTACTAACAAGTGGGGTTTGAATTATGAATAATATTGGGATAGCCCTATGGATCTTATATTTTCTCAAGGACAAGCAATTTTTAGGTAGTGAGGACTATCATGTCCCCATTTTTCATATGAACACACTTATAATCCTTAGCCTTAAGTTGTTCCTAAAAGGCTAAGGGAAAAGAAGAAATGGGAATGTTGGGGGCTTACTTGAAGATAAATTAATTAAAAAGGTATGTTATAAATTCTAATTTACACTTGAGTTATGAAAAGTACATTGTTATCCTAATTTCAATTAAGTTGAGGCCTTTTTATATGGTCATAGGCACCCATGGTCTAAAAGGAGAATTATAAAGATACCCTTTTAATTTTTGAGAAAGGAGGCTTCCCCTCCTAATTCGGGTGCTCTTTTTAGGTAATTATCTATAAAATAAAAGTGAGGTTTCCATTTGAAGGTTATGTATTTATATGATATTGAATATTTTCTTAAATATTTCAAGCTTGGCCATAGCCATTTTATGATGAAAACCCTCATGGTATATTGAGGTGTGAAGATGAAAAAATTCATATCTTCATTATGAATAGCTCTACATCAAGGGATGAAATTTGTAATTCATCATTCATGATTATAAAGGTGACTAGGTCTTATAGGAGTGGAGATTTCTCTTGTAGGGTTGATACCCCTTTTTGGGCTACACTACAAAGAAGAAACCATCTCATAGGGTTTATGTAGTTTTATTGATTTATTCTAGCTAGGATGATTGGAATTATGAGGAGGCATTTGAGTTGCCAAATTGGTGCCTAAATTTATAATAATAATTATTAGAATTATTTGATATTTGTCACATTATTTGGATGTTGTTTGGTGACTAAATTAAATATTATAAATTTTGATTTTATTATAATTATTTTTTCACTTGGGAAATTCACCTTAGGGAATTTATGTAGGGTTTATAGGGTGATTTTAAGCCCTAAATATTAGACAAATAGTAATATAGTTATTTATTTATTTTTGACAATTAATTTTATTGGATTTGGCATTGATTTTAGGATGAAACAAGGTCTGATTTTTTATTTAATTAATGTTGTAATACTCTAAATTTTGGAGACATGGTATGGATTATATTTTGGTTTATTGGGAGACTTATTAAGTAATGAAACAATTTTATTTTGGATGATACATTTATAAATAACTTTATCTAATATTGACAAGGGATTGAGCAGGGTTGGTGTGTGGAAAAAGGCATCAAAGTTCAGTTTGGGTGGCACTAGGGTTTCAAGGTTGAGACCTTCCGTCATTAGATTCTTCCTTCTTGGTGATGAGATCAATTGGTGGATAAATATAATAAGGTATTTATTTGATAAATTTCACAGTGGTTTGGAGATTCATTTTTAGTTTTGAGGTACATTTACAATATAAGGGGTTTGTTGGTTTATATCCACAATTTTCATATTTATTTATGATTTGATAAGGTTTATTGAAAAACCTTTATTTTTCTGATATATCCCATATTATAGACATTAAACCAAGCAATTTAGACAAGGTTATGTCACAATAGTGTTTATAAGGTACATAAATGTTTGGTAGTGTTTTAACTCTCTGTAAGTCCTGTGTGCATGATAGATATGTGACTCATTATAGAAGCCATTGTATAAATTATTTTTAACTTAGAAGCATATCTCAATAGACTGTAAGGAATAAATAAAATAAAATGGGAAAAAAGTGGTTAGTGGTTAAAGTATTTCTTGACCTTAGTGCCCCATGTATTGAGAACTACCTAAAAACCAATACTCTAAAGAGGGATCAAATTCCATGTAATTCTCCCATGCTATGGTAGTGTGTGTGAGATACTAGTGAAATGTTAGATGTTAGTGAAATTCTAGTATAATTATACACTTTAAAAATGACTTGTGAAATCTTGAGGTGTATTCATAATTAGCTCAAGGATACTAAGGTTGTGTGGACTCAAAATTGGTAAGAATAAAATATGGCTTTATAGTGATATTTTTGAAAATTACTCAAATGGGACTTGTGATACATGTGGTGTAAACTGTTAGGTAGATTTGAATTTGATAAAATAGTTGTTATTTTATGGGAGGATGTAGACAGTAAAATTAGACACTACCAATGAGTGAGATAGTACTAAAGGAACAACCTTGCCTAAAGAGAAGATAAAGATAAGATATAAGTGTGGATCAATTCAGGGATGATATTAGTATTTTTAGAATGATAAATAAGAATTTTTTTTATTAGAGCCACTCAATATTAAGGGTCATCCACATAGAAGTAGAGGGATTAGGCTTAGAGCCATAGATTTGAGCATGATCTAGGTGTGTACAAGGATTGGTCACAAGTTCACTATTTTAGAAATAAATGTTAATTATAGTGACTACATATCCTCCCCTACCAACTATTGTATTCTATTAATGCAACAAATTAGAATTACTATAGTAAAAGGAAGAAAAATATACTTAAACTTACCTATGAATTATAGTCTGGAATCTAGGACTTGAAATGAAGTATGATTCATGAAACCCTATAATGAAACATGTATAAATAATTACTTACTTAAGATGTAAATATTAAATTAAATACAATAAACTTAAAGATAAAAATAACAAGGAATGAATACACCTATTTGGGTACGTGAACCATTGTATTTTTTGGTGCTAAACATGTGACTGGAGAGGGTAGGACCCTTGGAGATTTTTTTGAAACTTAGATTAGAATGTGCATACACCAATCCTCATTAGAAGGAGAGTGTAATTAATAACTCAATTTTTCCTTGAATCCATCATTTCATATCCTAATAAATTAGAGTAGCTCAGAATCCCTATTGGATTCTAATAGATAAGTATCATATAAAATTAGTGAAAAGGTGAATAAATTGTTGTAGATGGAATAAGATTCATTTTTGGTCTAAAAATGTTGGAAAAATAGTATGATCTAATTTTGTGTATACAACATAGATAATGACATGCATTGTCATTCTTTCTATGTAAAACTAGTGCAAAACTGAGTAAGATACATGACCATGTGCCATGCACATAACCTTACTATGACATATGAGTATATATATATATATATATATATATATATATATATATATTCTAGAACTAGGTAATTTTTAGTAATTTAGCCTTTTAAGGACAAATACCAACCCTTATATCTTAAAAATTTCTAGGACCTTGTTAATAGCCTCTATAAAGTGGTTTACTAGGTGTACTTTGACTAAAAATGACTAGTTTTTACTACACCCTTAACCATTGTCATGTCTAGGGATATGGGTAGATGATTTATAGCTTACATAACCACTTTGCATATTATTTTAAATTTATATATGCATTCATATGCTTATTAGGTCATCATATGGGTTTTCCATGGCTTTGGTAGACTCTGGATAGGAGGTAATGTTAGTTGTTCATCATCATATCAGAGTATTCATTTCTTATTACAAGCATTTAGGAGGCTGCCCCCTCAAAGTGGCTTATCTATTATTTATATTTTTTGATATATTTACATATAATTTTGATATATTTCTATATTTCTACTTATTTTTTGAATTAATATCATTCTAAGTGGTATTAGAGCATCAATATGGGCCATAATCAGGTCAAAAACCTTAGATCTTGAAATTTGTATATATGTCACAAATAGTTATGAATTTATTTGTAATGTTTTTACTAGAGTTTTGAAATAATTCAAGTAAGGTTACATTAAAATTTTATCTCATTTATATCTATTTGGAAAATTTTATATCCATTTTAGGGTTCTTCATAAATTCTCTCCATAGCTCATAAATTATAGAATTTTTGAAAGTTATTTACATTTTTTAAACCTTGGAAGAAATTAGTTTCAATATATTCTTTGATATTTATGATTTGAGTCCAAAATATTTGAAAACAATTGTGGTCAAAGTTGGGTCAATGGGGCAAAATAAGGTTCACCATCAAGCCTTCATATGGCTAGTCCTAACACTCGTAGATGGGGAAAATAGAAAGAAACTAGTAAAAATCCTTTAGGGTATGGCATGGAGTCAAAATAATCTAATATTATTTATCTAATTTATTCAAATCTACATGGCCTAATGTAGAAGGATTTACAAATCCAAACTCAAATATCGACAATGCAAGGGGAACTTAATGGCATGAACAATTAGTTGTAGTAGATCATGACATAATTATAAAGCATTTCATATCATTTACCTCTCAAAAACCCTCCACTTTTTCCTTCTAGTCCTCCTCCTCTTAATACTAACATCACTAATATGGGGGTAAAATTGATGTTGCTAAAAGTGGACTTGTGTAAGTTTAATGGTAAGGATCCACTCACTTGGATCACTCAAATTGAAAATCTATTTGATCTACACCAAAATCCTAGATATGAAAAGGTGGTCATGGAATATATATAACCTTATCCATTCATTTGGTATCATTGGTTTTATGCTCAGAAAAAGAAGACTGGTGCTTTTGTTACATGGCCAATATTCTTTAATGAATTGATGTCTCACTATTAGGATAATGTTTTTGAAAAATACTTTAACTAGTATCCATAATATGAAAAATAGGAATAGTGAAGGATTATATTCATCAATTTCAAAAATTATCCTTATGTGTGGAGGATATCACTGAGGCAAATATGACTAACCTTTTTCTAGGTGGACTAAAAGATAGTATTCAATTGAGGTTCATATGTATAAACCCACAACTATATCTAAAGTTATACGAAGGGCATGTTTATAAGATAAAAAAGAGATGATCAAATTTCATCCTTTCACTACTATCCAAGAATGCACCTTCCCAACTCCATCACTGCCTCAACCTACCAGATTGACACCACAACAAATTAAGGAGAAGCATGCTAAAGGGTTGTGTTCTGGTTATGACATCAAATTGGAGCAAAGGTCATCAATGTGCTAAAAAGAATTTTTTTACATTGAAGGGGCCAATGATGATGAAGAAGATGAGGAGGCATCTAATGAGGGTTTTGAAGGACCTAAGGATGAAGTTGTAGATTCTCAACATACTATCTCCTACCATGCCCTTGTAGGTAATTCTATTCCTCAAACTCTTAAGGTGGTGGGTTCCATTAAGAAATAAAAGGTCATGGTGTTGATTGACTTAGGTAGTATAGATCACTTAATCAATAGTAATTTGGCTACTCATTAATTTTTTCGTCTACCCAACCCCATGATTTTAAGTCTTGATTATAGATAGTGATATAGTTAATTGTTCTATAAAATGCCATAGTATTAAGTTAGCAATGGGGGACTATTTACTATATTATCCTATGTTTTCTATTCCTATGGGTGGGACTAATATTATTTTGGGTGTTCAATGGATCACCACATTAGTTACTATTGAGATGAATTTCCAAGATCTAATCATGCATTTTTATTCTAAAGGTAATCTAGTAGAACTGTAGGGATTAAGATTTAAATATCCATAAGTGGTTAGTTCACATCAGATGACCAAGATTCTAAAAAAAGGTGCTAAAGGATTTGTGGCATGTTTGTATTTGATTGATGTTCAATAAACTAAGGAGTCTACCTATCCTAATTTATAACAACTATTAGATGAACATTCCATTATTGTTGGCCCTATGCCAAAAGGTCTTTGTTAAGGTGTGGAGATAAAAGCTTCACCAATGAGCGAATGCAAAGATTGCTAGTTTTACATAGTCACCGATGTCGGTCATGGATTGACTAAAGGCTACCAACGTCAGTTATGGATCAGCTGATGTTGGTCATGTGTAGATTGATAGGGACCGGCGACGGTCACTTGTGCATCTAGAAAGTCTATTTTCATGCGAGAACGGATTGTTTGCATGATAAGTTAAACTGTTGATTGTAAGTCTACATTTCTATTTTTGGTAGGACTATTTTGAACCTTTGATTAGGAGGTGTATCTAATGGTTGAGAATGCATAGCTCATGATCCCTAATCTTATATAATAGGGATAGATCTTCATAGCTTGTAATTATGATATAGAAGACAATTCAAGTAGCTAAATTGTGTTTGTAATTGTGAGAGAGAACTCTTGAGGGAAATAGATTTGTACATCTGAGAGGTGTGGAAGAAAGAGAGATTTATTCAATTGTATTTCCTTATAGAAGAATTTAATACAAGTTTTCATTGTTTCTTGTATCTCTTGTTCGTTGCTGATTCTAGTTTCTAGTTACTTATTACTTCTGATTAATTCTATGTTTAGTTGCTTGCATAACAATAATCAATTGTTCTTGTTACGATCTTGACAAGTGGTATCAGAGCTCAGGTTCACTAATAGGTGGTTCATACCTGTTTAGTGTGTTTTGATTACAGGTCACTCACAGGGGTTTCTGTTTAAGTGAGAGTGAAGCAATGGAAGAATCGAGTGAACTAAGAATGGAGAAGTTCAATGGCAAGAACTATCAATTATGGAGGATGCAGATAGAAGATTATCTATATCAGAAAGATCTATACTTACCGTTGGGTGGAGTTTCAAGCAAGCCCATAGATATTGAAGATGAAGAATGGAATGTTCTTGATAGAAAGGCTCTGGAATCCATAAGGTTGAGCTTGGCATCTTTTGTGATATCCAACTTATCACATGCAAAGTCAATGGTAGAATTAATGGATACTTTAGCAAATTTATATGAAAAGCCCTCAGCTTCAAATAAGGTATATCTTATGAAGAAATTATTTAATTTTCAAGTGCAAGAAGGTGGATCTGTATCTAGTCATCTTAATGATTTCCATGCAATAGTAAATTAGTTAAATTCAGTCAAAATAGTTTTTGATGATGAAATTAAGGCTCTCTTAATTTTATGCTCTTTACCTGAAAGTTGGCATAGTTTAGTGATGGTAGTTAGTAATACTGCATCTGCTTCAAATATCTTGAAAGTTGATGATATTGTTAGTGTAATCTTGAATGAATAAAATCGCAGGAAAAGCATAGGGGAATCATCAGGTAATGCTTTAAGTATTGAAAGTAGGGGAAGGCAAAGAGAGAAGAGCAAGAAAGGGAGTTCAAGGTCTAAGTCAAAGATGAGAAATAGATCTAAATCTAGAAATGGAAAAAGAAAACTAACCTGTTGGAATTGTGGAAAGAGAGGGCATGCAAAGAAAGATTGTTGGTTGAAGGTTAATGCAGAGAATTAGCATGAAGGTAATGAAGAAGCAAAAGTTTCTGGTATTGTTGCACAAGATGCTCTTTGACTTTATTTGCATAATAAAATAGAATCTTGGGTTTTAGATTTTGCGGCCTCTTTCCATGCTACCCCAAATAGAGAATTTTTCAATGATTATGTCCAGGGAGATTTTGGAAAAGTTTATTTAGGGAATGATGAGCCTTGTAAAATTGTTGGCAAAGGAAAAGTGCAGCTGAAATTGTATAATGGCAACACATGGGTGTTGAAGGATGTCATGCATGTCCCAGTCCTGAAGCAGAATCTAATTTCTATAAGAAAGTTAGGTGATGAGGGTTGCATAATAACTCTCATAGCTAAATCTTGGAAGGTTACCAAGGGTGCAATTGTAATAACCAGAGGTAAGAGAGTAGGTACTCTCTATTTTTGTAATTGTATTACTAATTATTTTCCTTCTGTATTATCTACTTCAGATGTAGATGCAAAGTTGTGGCACTGTAGGCTCAGCCACATGAGTGAGAAGGGAATGAAAATTCTTAAGTCAAAAGGTAAGCTTTTAGATTTGAAAAACATAGATCTAGATTTCTGTGAGCATTTTGTTTTTGGAAGATAGAAGAGAGTAAGGTCTGTTAAAATTGGGTCAACAAAGAGGAAGCACAAGTTGGAGATTGTTCACACATACGTGTGGGGACCAGCTCAAGTAGCTTATATTGGAGGATCATAGTATTATGTTACTTTCATTGATGATGCTACAAGAAAGGTATGGATTTATTGCATAAGGAAGAAATTTGATGGTTTTGACACATTTAGGAATTGGAAAGATTTGGTTGAGAATGAAACAAGTTTGAGATTGAAGTGCCTTAGATCTGACAATGGTGGTGAGTACTGCAGCAATAAGTTTAGAAGTTACTATTCTATGTATGAAATACACAGGGAAAGGATGGTTCCAAAGACACCTTAGCAAAATGGAGTTACTAAAAGGATAAATAGAATAATATTGGAGTGTGCACAGAGTATGAGGTTGCAAGCTGGTTTGCCCTTACAATTTTGGGTAGAAGCTATAGACATTGCAGTTTACTTGATTAATAGAGGACCCTCTACTGCTCTGGATGGTGGAATTCTAGAAGAGGCTTGGATAGGTAAAAAGGTAGATCTTTCATTTCTTAGAGTTTTTGGTTCTGAAGCTTTTGTGCACGTTGATAAAGAAAATAGAAAGAAGCTGAATGCTAAATCTATGAGGTGCACTTTTATTGGTTATGGCTCTGGAGATTTTGGATTCTAGTTGTAGAATCAAGGAACTAACAAAATAATTAAAAGTCGTGATGTTGTTTTCAATGAGAAGGTGATGTACAGTGATCAGCTCAAGAAGCTAAAGGATTATGAGCAGGGCAATGGAGATTTGGATGAGATTGTGATCCAAAATGAGCTCATGGGAAATCACTTCCAAAAAACCACAGACACCGACATCGGTCAGGATGTAACTGACGTCAGTCATACAGGTCGAATAGGAACTGATGTTAGTTAGATAGTGATCGATGATGGTCAGATAGGAATCAACGTCGATCGGGTAGAACCGACATCGATCAGGTATAGACCTGGAGATGACCGAGATCAATCACTGACAGAGAATTTGGGTGGACAACAAGTTGTGAATGAGTCTCAAATACCCAGGAGGAGGTCAAAAAGGGTAAGTAAACCTCCAATTTGATATTCCCCTTCATTATTCTACTTATTACTCATTGATAGTGGAGAACCAGAGAGTTTTGATGAAGTAATGCAGGTAGAAACCTGGAAATAGTGGGAGCTTGGCATGAATGAGGAAATTGATTTCTTGAAAGAGAACCAAATGTGGGATTTGGTTGAGTTGCCATCAGGTAAGAGAGCACTAAAAAACAAATGGGTTTATAGGTTAAAGGAAGGTGAGAATGGACAGATGAGACATAAGGCCAGGTTGGTAGTAAAGGGATTTGCACAAAAACTAGGTATTGATTTTGGTGAAATTTTTTCTCTTGTAGTAAAAATGACTTCTATTCAGACTGTATTGTCTTTAGTTACTATTGAGGATTTGCATCTTGAGCAGCTTGATGTTAAGACAATGTTTCTTCATGGAGATTCGGATGAAGAAATATATATGGATCAACTAGAGGGTTTTGAGGTCAAAGGTAAGGAGAAGCTTGTGTGCAGGTTGAAGAAAAGCTTATATGGTCTTAAGCAAGCTCCTAGACAATGGTATTTGAAGTTTGATAGGTTTATGACTGAGCATGGTTTCAGTAGATGTCAATCTGATCATTGTGTTTATTTTAAGAGATTGGATAATGGTAGATATATTATCCTATTTTTGTATGTAGATGATATGCTGGTTGCAGGTTCACACATGTAGGATATTTTTGAGCTTAAGGTAAAATTAGCTCACACATTTGCCATAAAGGATTTGGGAGCAACAAAGAAAATCCTTGGCATGAGTATTAAGAGAGACAGGAAAAATCACAGGTTGATTTTGTCTCAAGAGGATTATGTGAACAAGGTGTTGGAGAGGTTTAATATGTAGGATGCAAAATTGGTAGGTACACCTATGGCTGGACACTTCAAGCTAAGAAAAGATCAGTGTCTTGATTCACATGATGAGGTAGAGTACATGAGTAGAGTTCCATATCCTTCCACAGTTGGGAGCTTAATGTATGAAATGGTATGTACAAGGCCTAATATTGCCCAAGTAGTGGTAGTTGTCAGTAAGTTTATGGCCAATCTAGGAAAGAAACACTAGAAAGTAGTTCAACAGATTCTCAGATATCTGAGAGGGACCAGTAATAGGCATTTGTGCTATGGAGGGTCAAATAATTCTCTACACGGATATGTAGATGCAGATATGGCAGGTGACTTGGATGGTAGGAGAAGCACCATAGGTTATGTTTTCACTGTTGGTGGAATGGCAGTTAGCTGGATTTCAAAGTTGCAAAGGTTATTGCCTTGTCTACTACAGAGGCAAAATACATTGCAATCACAGAGGCTAGCAAAGAGATGATATGGATGACTCGGTTCATGGAAGAGTTGGGAAAGGAGAAAGAGAGTTGTAGATTATACAGTGATAGTCAAAGTGTAATTCATTTGGCTAAGAATTCAGCCTTTCATTCAATAACCAAACATATACAGCTTAGGTACCACTTCATTAGATAGGTATTGGAGGATGGTGAGTTGAAGCTGAAAAAGACCCATACAGATAAGAACCCTTCTGATATGTTAACAAAGTCAGTAACAAAGGAGAAGTTGAATCTTCATTCAAATTTTGTTGGTCTTCAAAATTGAGCTTGAAGATGGAGGAGAAGCTAAAAGATGTTGCTGTATAGGTACAGGTGTAGTTATTTATCTCCAAGTGGGAGATTGTTAAGGTGTGGAGCTAAAAGCTTCACCAATGAGCGAATGCAAAGGTTGCTAGTTTTACACAGTCACCGATGTCGGTCATGGATCGAATGGAGGTTGTCAATGTTAGTTATGGATTGGCCAACGTTGGCCATGTGAAGACTGATAGGGACTGATGTCGGTCACCTATGCATCCAGAAAGTCTATTTTCATGCGAGAATGGATTGTTTGCATGATAAGTTAAACTATTGGTTGTAAGTCCATGTTTCTAATTTTGGAAGGACTATTTTGAACCTTTGATTAGGAGGTGTATCTAATGGTTGAGAATGCATAGCTCATGATCCCTAATCTTATATAATAGGGATAGATCTTCATATCTTGTAATTATGATGTAGAAGACAATTCAAGTAGCTGAATTGTGTTTGTAATTGTGAGAGAGAACTCTTGAGGGAAAGAGATCTGTACATCTAAGAGGTGTGAAAGAAAGAGAGATTTCTTCAATTGTATTTCCTTTTGTAAGAGTTTAATACAAGCTTTCATTGTTTTTTGTATCTCTTGTTCGTTGCTGATTCTAGTTTCTAGTTACTTATTACTTTTGATTAATTCTGTGTTTAGTTGTTTGGACAACAATAATCAATTGTTCTTGTTACGATCTTGACAAGTGGTATCAGAGCTCAGGTTCACTAATAGGTGGTTCAGATCTGTTTAGTGTGTTTTGATTATAGGTCACTCACAGGAGTTTCTGTTTGAGTGAGAGTGAAGCAATGGAAGAATCAAGTGAACTAAGAATGGAGAAGTTCAATGGCAAGAAATATCAATTATGGAGGATGCAGATAGAAAATTATCTATATCAGAAAGATCTATACTTACCGTTGGGTGAGTTTCAAGCAAGCCCATAGATATGGAAGATGAAGAATGGAATGTTCTTGATAGAAAGGCTCTGGAATCCATAATGTTGAGCCTGGCACCTTCTGTGATATCCAACTTATCACATGCAAAGTCAATGGTAGAATTAATGGATACTTTAGCAAATTTATATGAAAAGCCCTCAGTTTCAAATAAGGTATATCTTATGAAGAAATTATTTAATTTGCAAATGCAGGAAGGTGGATCTGTATCTAGTCATCTTAATGACTTCCATGCAATAGTAAATTAGTTAAATTCAATCAAAATAGTTTTTGATGATGAAATTAAGGCTGTCTTAATTTTATGCTCTTTACCTAAAAGTTGGCATAGTTTAGTGATGGTAGTTAGTAATACTGCATCTGCTTCAAATATCTTGAAAGTTGATGATATTGTTAGTGTAATCTTGAATGAATAAAATCACAAGAAAAGCATAGGGGAATCATCAAGTAATGCTTTAAGTATTGAAAGTAGGGGAAGGCAAAGAGAGAAGAGAAAGCAAGGGAGATCAAGGTCTAAGTCAAAGATGAGAAATAGATCTAAATCCAGAAATGGAAAAAGAAAACTAACCTGCTGGAATTGTGGAAAGAGAGGGCATGTAAAGAAAGATTGTTGGTTGAAGGTTAATGAAGAGAATCAGCGTGAAGGTAATGAAGAAGCAAAAGTTTCTGGTATTGTTGCACAAAATACTCTTTCACTTTATTTGCATAATAAAATAGAATCTTGGGTTTTAGATTTTGGGGCCTCTTTCCATGCTACCCCAAATAGAGAATTTTTCAATGATTATGTCTAGGGAGATTTTGGAAAAGTTTATTTAGGGAATGATGAGCCTTGTAAAATTGTTGGCAAAGGAAAAGTGCAGCTGAAATTGTATAATGGCAACACATGGGTGTTGAAGGATGTCATGCATGTCCCAACCCTGAAGCGGAATCTAATTTCTATAAGAAAGTTGGGTGATGAGGGTTGCATAGTAACTCTCATAGCTAAATCTTAGAAGGTTACCAAGGGTGCACTTGTAATAGCCAGAGATAAGAGAGTAGGTACTCTCTATTTATGTAATTGTATTACTAATTATTTTCCTTCTATATTATCTACTTCAGATGTAGATGCAAAGTTGTGGCACTGTAGGCTTGGCCACATGAGTGAGAAGGGAATGAAAATTCTTAAGTCAAAAGGTAAGCTTTTAGATTTGAAAGACATAGATCTAGATTTCTGTGAGCATTGTGTTTTTGGAAAATAGAAGAGAGTAAGGTTTGTTAAAATTGGGTCAACAAAGAGGAAGCACAAGTTGGAGATTGTTCACACATACCTGTGGGGACCAGCTCAGGTAGCTTCTATTGGAGGATCATAGTATTATGTTACTTTCATTGATGATGCTACAAGAAAGGTATAGATTTATTGCATAAAGAAGAAATTTGATGGTTTTGACACATTTAGGAATTGGAAAGATTTGGTTGAGAATGAAACAGGTTTGAGATTGAAGTGCCTTAGATCTGACAATGGTGGTGAGTACTGCAGCAATAAGTTTAGAAGTTACTATTCTATGTATGGAATACACAGGGAAAGGATGGTTCCAAGGACACCTTAGCAAAATGGAGTTACTAAAAGGATAAATAGAATAATATTGGAGTGTGCACGGAGTATGAGGTTGCTTGCTGGTTTGCCTTTACAATTTTGGGTAGAAGCTGTAGACATTGCAGTTTACTTGATTAATAGAGGACCCTCTACTGCTCTGGATGGTGGAATTCTAGAAGAGGCTTGGATAGGTAAAAAGGTAGATCTTTCATTTCTTAGAGTTTTTGGTTTTGAAGCTTTTGTGCATGTTGATAAAGAAAACAGAAAGAAGCTAAATATTAAATCTATGAGGTGCACTTTTATTGGTTATGGCTCTGGAGATTTTGGATTCCAGTTGTAGAATCTAGGAACTAATAAAATAATTAAAAGTCGTGATGTTGTTTTCAATGAGAAGGTGATGTACAGTGATCAGCTCAAGAAGCTAAAGGATTATGAGCAGGGCAATGGAGATTTGGATGAGATTGTGATCCAAAATGAGCTCATGTTAAATCACTTCCAAAAAAACATAGACACCGACATCAGTCAGGATGTAACTGACATCAGTCATATAGGTCGAATAGGAACCGATGTTAGTTAGATAGTGATTGATGATGGTCAGATAGGAATCGACGTTGATCGGGTGGAACCAACATCGATCAGATACAAACCTAGAGATGACCAAGATCAGTCATTGACAGAGAATTTGGGTGGACAACAAGTTGTGAATGAGTCTCAAACACCCAGGAGGAGGTCAAAAAGGGTAAGTAAACCTCCAATTTGATATTCCCCTTCATTATTCTACTTATTACTCATTGATAGTGGAGAACTAGAGTGTTTTGATGAAGTAATGTAGGTAGAAACCTAGAAATAGTGGGAGCTTGGCATGAATGAGGAAATTGATTTCTTGAAAGAGAACCCAACGTGGGATTTGGTTGAGTTGCCAGTGGGTAAGAGAGCACTAAAAAATAAATGGGTTTATAGGTTAAAGGAAGGTGAGAATGGACAGATGAGACATAAGGCTAGGTTGGTAGTAAAGGGATTTACACAAAAACCAGGTATTGATTCTGGTGAAATTTTTTCTCTTGTAGTAAAAATGACTTCTATTCAGACTGTATTGTCTTTAGTTGCTATTGAGGATTTGCATCTTGAGCAGCTTGATGTTAAGACAATGTTTCTTCATGGAGATTTGGATGAAGAAATATATATGGATCAACTAGAGGGTTTTGAGGTCAAAGGTAAAGAGAAGCTTGTGTGCAGGTTGAAGAAAAGCCTATATGGTCTTAAGCAAGCTCCTAGACAATGGTATTTGAAGTTTGATAGGTTTATGACTGAGCATGGTTTCAGTAGATGTCAATCTGATCATTGTGTTTATTTTAAGAGATTGGATAATGGTAGATATATTATCCTATTTTTGTATGTAGATGATATGCTGGTTGTAGGTTCACACATGTAGGATATTTTTGAGCTTAAGGTAAAATTAGTTCACACATTTGCCATAAAGGATTTGGGAGCAGCAAAGAAAATCCTTGGCATGAGTATTAAGAGAGACAGGAAAAATCATAGGTTGATTTTGTCTCAAGAGGATTATGTGAACAAGGTGTTGGAGAGGTTTAATATGTAGGATGCAAAATTGGTAGGTACACCTATGGCTGGACACTTCAAGCTAGGAAAAGATCAGTGTCTTAATTCACATGATGAGGTAGAGTACATGAGTAGAGTTCCATATCCTTCCACAATTGGGAGCTTAATGTATGAAATGGTATGTACTAGGCCTGATATTGCCCAAGTAGTGGTAGTTGTCAGTAAGTTTATGGCCAATCTAGGAAAGAAACACTAGAAAGTAGTTCAACAGATTCTCAGATATCTGAGAGGGACCAGTAATAGGCATTTGTGCTATGGAGGGTCAAATACTTCTCTACATGGATATGTAGATGCAGATATGGCAGGTGACTTGGATGGTAGGAGAAGCACCATAGGTTATGTTTTCACTGTTGGTGGAATGGTAGTTAGCTAGATTTCAAAGTTACAAAGGTTATTGCCTTGTCTACTATAGAGGCAAAATACATTGCAATCACAGAGGCTAGCAAAGAGATGATATGGATGACTCGGTTCATGGAAGAGTCGGGAAAGGAGAAAGAGAGTTGTAGATTATACAGTGATAGTCAAAGTGTTATTCATTTGGCTAAGAATTCAGCCTTTCATTCAATAACCAAACATATAAAGCTTAGGTACCACTTCATTAGACAGGTATTGGAGGATGGTGAGTTGAAGCTGGAAAAGATCCATACAGATAAGAACCCTGCTGATATGTTAACAAAGTTAGTAACAAAGGAGAAGTTGAATCTTCATTCAACTTTTGTTGGTCTTCAAAATTGAGCTTGAAGATGGAGGAGAAGCTAAAAGATGTTGCTGTACAGGTACAGGTGTAGCTATTTATCTCCAAGTGGGAGATTGTTAAGGTGTGGAGCTAAAAGCTTCACCAATGAGCGAATGCAAAGGTTGCTAGTTTTACACAGTCGCCGATGTCGGTCATGGATCGACTGGAGGTTGTCAATGTTAGTTATGGATTGGCCAACATTGGTCATGTGTAGATTGATAGGGACTGATGTCGGTCACCTTTGCATCCAGAAAGTCTATTTTCATGCAAGAATGGATTGTTTGCATGATAAGTTGAACTGTTGGTTGTAAGTCCATGTTTCTAATTTTGGAAGGAATATTTTGAACCTTTGATTAGGAGGTGTATCTAATGGTTGAGAATGCATAGCTCATGATCCCTAATCTTATATAATAGGGATAGATCTTCATATCTTGTAATTATGATGTAGAAGACAATTCAAGTAGCTGAATTGTGTTTGTAATTATGAGAGAGAACTCTTGAGGGAAAGAGATCTGTACATTGAGAGGTGTGAAGTAAAGAGAGATTTCTTTAATTTGATTTCCTTTTGTAAGAGTTTAATACAAGTTTTCATTGTTTCTTGTATCTCTTGTTTGTTGCTGATTCTAGTTTCTAGTTACTTATTACTTCTGATTAATTCTATGTTTAGTTGCTTGCACAACAATAATCAATTGTTCTCATTACGATCTTGACAAGTGGTATCAGAGCTCAGGTTCACTAATAGGTGGTTCAGATCTATTTAGTGTGTTTTGATTATAGGTCAATCACAGGGGTTTCTGTTTGAGTGAGAGTGAAGCAATGGAAGAATCAAGTGAACTAAGAATGGAGAAGTTCAATGGCAAGAACTATCAATTATGGAGGATGTAGATAGAAGATTATCTATATCAGAAAGATCTATACTTACCGTTGGGTGGAGTTTCAAGCAAGCTCATAGATATGGAAGATGAAGAATGGAATGTTCTTGATAGAAAGGCTCTGGAATCCATAAGGTTAAGCCTGGCATCTTCTATGATATCCAACTCATCACATGCAGAGTCAATGGTAGAATTAATGGATACTTTAGCAAATTTATATGAAAATCCCTCAGCTTCAAATAAGGTATATCTTATGAAGAAATTATTTAATTTGCAAATGCAGGAAGGTGGATCTGTATCTAGTCATCTTAGCAATTTCCATGCAATAGTAAATTAGTTAAATTCAGTCAAAATAGTTTTTGATGATGAAATTAAGGATCTCTTAATCTTATGCTCTTTACCTGAAAGTTGGCATAGTTTAGTGATGTTAGTTAGTAATACTGCATCTGCTTCAAATATCTTGAAAGTTGATGATATTGTTAGTGTAATCTTGAATGAATAAACTCATAGGAAAAGCATAGGGAAATCATCAGGTAATGCTTTAAGTATTGAAAGTAGGGGAAGGCAAAGAGAGAAGAGCAAGCAAGGGAGATCAAGGTCTAAGTCAAAGATGAGAAATAGATCTAAATCCAGAAATGGGAAAAGAAAACTAACCTGCTGGAATTGTGGAAAGAGAGGGCATGCAAAGAAAGATTGTTGGTTGAAGGTTAATGAAGAGAATCAGCATGAAGGTAATGAAGAAGCAAAAGTTTCTAGTATTGTTGCACAAGATGCTCTTTCACTTTATTTGCATATTAAAATAGAATCTTGGGTTTTAGATTTTGGGGCCTCTTTCCATGCTACCCCAAATAGAGAATTTTTCAATGATTATGTCCAGGGAGATTTTGGAAAAGTTTATTTAGGGAATGATGAGCCTTGTAAAATTGTTGGCAAAGGAAAAGTGCAGCTGAAATTGTAGAATGGCAACACATGGGTGTTGAAGGATGTCATGCATGTCCCAGCCCTGAAGCAGAATCTAATTTCTATAAGAAAGTTGGGTGATGAGGGTTGCATAGTAACTCTCATAGCTAAATCTTGGAAGGTTACCAAGGGTGCACTTGTAATAGCCAGAGGTTAGAGAGTAGGTACTCTCTATTTATGTAATTGTATTACTAATTATTTTCCTTCTGTATTATCTACTTCAGATGTAGATGCAAAGTTGTGGCACTGTAGGCTCGGCCACATGATTGAGAAGGGAATGAAAATTCTTAAGTCAAAAGGTAAGCTTTTAGATTTGAAAAACATAAATCTAGATTTCTGTGAGCATTGTGTTTTTGGAAAATAGAAGAGAGTAAGGTTTGTTAAAATTGGGTCAACAAAGAGGAAGCACAAGTTGGAGATTGTTCACACATACCTGTGGGGACCAGCTCAGGTAGCTTCTATTAGAGGATCATAGTATTATGTTACTTTCATTGATGATGCTACAAGAAAGGTATGGATTTATTGCATAAGGAAGAAATTTGATGGTTTTGACACATTTAGGAATTTTAAAGATTTTGTTGAGAATGAAACAGGTTTGAGATTGAAGTGCCTTAGATCTGACAATGGTGGTGAGTACTGCAGCAATAAGTTTAGAAGTTACTATTCTATGTATGAAATACACAGGGAAAGGATGGTTCCAAAGACACCTTAGCAAAATGGAGTTACTAAAAGGATAACTAGAATAATATTGGAGTGTGCACAGAGTATGAGGTTGCATGCTGGTTTTCCCTTACAATTTTGGGTAGAAATTGTAGACATTGCAGTTTACTTGATTAATAGAGGACCCTCTACTGCTCTGGATGGTGGAATTCTAGAAGAAGCTTGGATAGGTAAAAAGGTAGATCTTTCATTTCTTAGAGTTTTTGGTTCTAAAGCTTTTGTGCACGTTGATAAAGAAAATAGAAAGAAGCTGAATGCTAAATCTATGAGGTGCACTTTTGTTGGTTATGGCTCTGGAGATTTTGGATTCCAGTTTTAGAATTGAGGAACTAACAAAATAATTAAAAGTCATGATGTTGTTTTCAATGAGAAGGTGATGTACAGTGATCAGCTCAAGAAGCTAAAGGATTATGAGCAGGGCAATGGAGATTTGGATGAGATTGTGATCCAAAATGAGCTCATGGGTGATCACTTCCAAAAAAACATAAACACCGACATCGGTCAGGATGTAACTGACGTCAGTCATACAGGTCGAATAGGAACCGATGTTAGTTAGATAGTGATCGATGATGGTCAGATAGGAATCGACATCGATCGGGTGGAACCGACATTGATCAGGTATAGACATAGAGATGACCGAGATCAATCACTGACAGAGAATTTGGGTGGACATCAAGTTGTGAATGAGTCTCAAACACCCAGGAGGAGGTCAAAAAGGGTAAGTAAACCTCCAATTTGATATTCCCCTTCATTATTCTACTTATTACTCATTGATAGTGGAGAACTAGAGAGTTTTGATGAAGTAATGCAGGTAGAAACTTGGAAATAGTGGGAGCTTGGCATGAATGAGGAAATTGATTTCTTGAAAGAGAACCAAACGTGGGATTTGGTTGAGTTGCCAGCAGGTAAGAGAGCACTAAAAAACAAATGGGTTTATAGGTTAAAGGAACGTGAGAATGGACAGATGAGACATAAGGCCAGGTTGGTAGTAAAGGGATTTGCACAAAAACCAGGTATTGATTTTGGTGAAATTTTTTCTCTTGTAGTAAAAATGACTTCTATTCAGACTGTATTGTCTTTAGTTGCTATTGAGGATTTGCATCTTGAGCAGCTTGATGTTAAGACAATGTTTCTTCATGGAGATTTGGATGAAGAAATATATATGGATCAACTAGAGGGTTTTGAGGTCAAAGGTAAGGAGAAGCTTGTGTGCAGGTTGAAGAAAAGCTTATATGGTCTTAAGCAAGCTCCTAGACAATGGTATTTGAAGTTTGATAGGTTTATGACTGAGCATGGTTTCAGTAGATGTCAATCTGATCATTGTGTTTATTTTAAGAGATTGGATAATGGTAGATATATTATCCTATTTTTGTATGTAGATGATATGCTGGTTGCAGGTTCACACATGTAGGATATTTTTGAGCTTAAGGTAAAATTAGCTCACACATTTGCCATAAAGGATTTGGGAGCAGCAAAAAAAATCCTTGGCATGAGTATTAAGAGAGACAGGAAAAATCACAGGTTGATTTTGTCTCAAGAGGATTATGTGCACAAGGTGTTGGAGAGGTTTAATATGTAGGATGCAAAATTGGTAGGTACACCTATGGCTGGACACTTCAAGCTAAGAATAGATTAGTGTCTTAATTCACATGATGAGGTAGAGTACATGAGTAGAGTTCCATATCCTTCCACAGTTGGGAGCTTAATGTATGAAATGGTATGTACTAGGCCTGATATTGCCCAAGTAGTGGTAGTTTTCAGTAAGTTTATGGCCAATCTAGGAAAGAAACACTAGAAAGTAGTTCAACAGATTCTCAGATATCTGAGAGGGACCAATAATAGGCATTTGTGCTATGGAGGGTCAAATAATTCTCTACACGGATATGTAGATGCAGATATGGCAGGTGACTTGGATGGTAGGAGAAGCACCATAGGTTATGTTTTCACTGTTGGTGGAATGGCAATTAGCTGGATTTCAAAGTTGCAAAGGTTATTGCCTTGTCTACTATAGAGTCAAAATACATTGCAGTCACATAGGCTAGCAAAGAGATGATATGGATGACTCGGTTCGTGGAAGAGTTGGGAAAGGAGGAAGAGAGTTGTAGATTATACAGTGATAGTCAAAGCGTGATTCATTTGGCTAAGAATTCAGCCTTTCATTCAATAACCAAACATATACAGCTTAGGTACCACTTCATTAGACAGGTATTGGAGGATGGTGAGTTGAAGCTGGAAAAGATCCATACAGATAAGAACCCTGCTGATATGTTAACAAAGTCAGTAACAAAGAAGTTGAATCTTCATTCAAATTTTGTTGGTCTTCAAAATTGATCTTGAAGATGGAGGAGAAGCTAAAAGATGTTGCTATATAGGTACAGGTGTAGCTATTTATCTCCAAGTGGGAGATTATTAAGGTGTGGAGCTTAAAGCTTCACCAATGAGCGAATGCAAAGGTTGCTAGTTTTACACAGTCGCCAATGTCGGTCATGGATCGACTGGAGGTTGTCAATGTTAGTTATGGATTGGCCAACGTTGGTCATGTGTAGATTGATAGGGACTGATGTCGGTCACTTGTGCATCCAGAAAGTCTATTTTCATGCGAGAATGGATTGTTTGCATGATAAGTTGAACTGTTGGTTGTAAGTCCATGTTTCTAATTTTGGAAGGACTATTTTGAACCTTTGATTAGGAGGTGTATATAATGGTTGAGAATGCATAGCTCATGATCCCTAATCTTATATAATAGGGATAGATCTTCATATCTTGTAATTATGATGTAGAAGACAATTCATGTAGCTGAATTGTGTTTGTAATTGTGAGAGAGAACTCTTGAGGGAAAGAGATCTGTACATTTGAGAGGTGTGAAAGAAAGAGAGATTTCTTCAATTGTATTTCCTTTTGTAAGAGTTTAATACAAGTTTTCATTGTTTCTTGTATCTCTTGTTCGTTGCTAATTCTAGTTTCTAGTTACTTATTACTTCTGATTAATTCTGTGTTTAGTTGCTTGCACAACAATAATCAATTGTTCTTGTTACGATCCTGACAGTCTTCCTCCTAGTCATACCCATGATCATGCCATTACACTCATTCTTATAAGTACAACACCCAACATTAGACCATATAGATATCTTTATGCCTAGAAGAGTGAATTTAAAAAAATAGTACAAGAGTTTTTGGAGGTAAGAACCATTCTCCATAACCAAAGTGAATATTCTTCTCCAATAGTCATGTTGCAAAAGAAGGATAATTTTGGAGGATGTGCCCAAATTAGAGAGCTCAATAAGTTCACTATCAAAGATAAGTATTTTATTCCAATAATTGATGATTTATTAGATGAATTAAATGGTTCTATTTTTTTTACCAAATTAGATCTTTGTTTTGGGTATCATCAAATATAGATCCTTAAGGAGGACATTCCTAAAATAGCCTTCTATAATCATGAAGGCCGTTATGAATTTTTGGTCATGCCTTTTGGTCTCATCAATGTACCATCCACCTTTTAGAGTTTAATGAATATAATTTTTAGGCCATTTTTGATAAATTTTTTACTCTTATTTTTTAATGACATCCTTATTTATAGTAAAAATTGAGAAGACCACTTGTGGCATGTGAAATAGGTACTATCAATTCTTGAGAAACATTAGTTGTATGCTAAACCATCCACATGTTCTCTTGTAATTTAGGAAGTGGAATATTTGGGTTATATTCTATCACATAAGGGAGTAAAATTTGATTGTAAAAAAATACAAGCCATCATGGAGTGGTAGATTCCTAAGACACTTAAGTAACTAAGGGGATTTCTAGGGCTAACTAGTTACTATCATAGGTTTGTCAAACACTATGGTATTATTACAAAACCACTCACTTCCTTGTTAACGTAAGACTCCTAGTGGATTGATATAGATACTAAGGAATTTGAACAACTAAAAATGGATCTATGCACCACCCCAGTATTGGCTACTCTAGATTTTTCTAAAACTTTTGTGGTTGAATGTGATGCATATAGATATGGTATGGGTGTAATAATCATGAAAAAGGGTAGGCCTATTTCCTTCAAAATTCATTAATTAAAGGGTAAAAGTTGGATAGAACCTATCTATGAGAAAGATATGATGGATATTATACATGCATTCAAACAATGGATACCTTATATATTAGGTCATCACTTTCAAGTAAAGACTGAACATGATAGCCTTAAATATTTTTTGGAACAGTGGTTATCCTATGAAAAACAATAAAAATGGGTGACAAAAATGTTAGTTTTTTATTTTTAAATAGTCTACAAGAAAAAAATGTGGTGGCTGATGTACTACCTAGGTAAGATGAACCAATTGAGGCATTGTTATGTGCCATGACCATTTGACAAGTAGACAAGGTCAAGGAAGCAAGGGTAGAATGGGATAATGATAGTAATACACATGAATTGATTCAAAATCTATAGTAAATTTTAGATGGGATTGAAAAGTTTAAATGGAATGAAAAGGCATTATGGTACACATATAGATTATATCTATGTTAGAATTCTCTTCTCAAACAAAAAATACTTCAAGAACTTCATGCGTCTCCACTTGGCAGTCACTTAGGTTTTTTGAAACCCTATCATAAAGTCAATAAGTATTATTATAGAAAGGAGTGAAGGGGGATGTATATAAATATGTGGCAAAATGTATGGTCTATCAACAAAATAAATGTGAAACATTAAAACCCTGGGTCTTTTACATCTCTAGTCAATGATGGGAAGAGGATTCTATGGATTTCATCACTAGGCTACCATGATCTAAAGGTAGAAATGTTATCATGATTTTTGTGGATATAATCACAAAGTATGCTCATTTTTGTTCTTTATCTCAACCATTGGTGGATAGTATAGTAAATTTTTCCTTCTTTAATATAGTTCAAAAATTACATGGTACTCCCAAGATTATTGTCAGTGATCGAGATCCCATATTCACTAGTAATTTTTGGATAGAATTATTTTCATGTTTGGTAACCCAATTGGCTCATAGATCATCTTATCATCCTCAATATGATGTAAAAACTAAGGCAGTAAACAAGTGTATATAAGGGTACCTTCATTACTTTGTGTTAGATAAATAGGATAAATGGGTCCAATAGTTGCCCTTGGCTAAATGGTGGTATGATATTTTAGTGCATAGTTCATCCAAAATGTCTCATTTTATGGAATTATATGGATACCATACTCCATACCTAAATTCACACTTGAATGACCACCCAAATTTGTGTGTAGTGGAGGATCACCTTCAACATCAATAGGAAGTCCTTGCTAGTTTGCATGAAAATTTAGCTTTGGCCTAGAACCATATGAAGTAGCAGAAAAATCAGCCCATGAGTGAGAGACATTATAAAATTTATGATTGTGTCTTTGTTTACTTGTATCAATATATATAGATGTCCTTGAAGTAATAAAAAAAGGATAAAAATTTATATCCCAAGTATTATGGCCCTTATTAGATATTACAAAAAATTGATAGTGTGGCTTACAAGCTAAAATTTCCTCCATCCACTCATATTCATCTAGTTTTTCATGTATATTTCCTCAATGAAGTCATTAAAAACAAGGTTACCAATCCAAACAAGTTACCAAAATTATATGAGGAAGGAAGGGCTATTCTTGATCCCGAAGTGGTCCTTCAAATGTGTACTAAGCAGCTACAGTCTAGACTGATTATAGAGTATCTGATCAAATAAAAGAATCTACCTTTTGAAGATGCTACCTAGGAGGATGAATCCTTCATTTAACAACATCCAAGATTGATTCAATGTTGAGGAAAATGTTTTTTAAGGGGAAGGGAATTATATGCTTTCAACTGTTGGCATGTCTAGGGATATGTGTAGTCAACGTATGGCTTGCATAACCCCTTTGCATATTATTTTACATTTATCTATGCATTCATATGATTATTAGATCGGCCTGTGGGTTTTACATGGCGTTGGTTGACTATATATAGGAGGTAGGGTTATTTTTTCATCATCATATTAGAGTATTCATTTCTTATTTCAAGCATTTGGGAGGTTCCTCCTCGAAGTGGCTTATCTATTATTCATATTTTTTGCTATATTTCCATATCATTGTGATATATTATTATATTTTTGATTATTTGGTGAATTAATATCATTTTAATTTTGGTAATTAATTGTTAAATATGGATTAAAATATTTATTAAAGTATCCAAATTACCTTCAAATATATTCACTTACATGACATTATCCTAAGTCTTAAGTTTCATACTTTAAAGGGGTCTTTTGATGCAAATTTAAGCCAAAAGGGCCTATTTTGCATTCCCACATGAAAAATTTAGCCCCAAAAAGAATGAATAAGGTTAATTTTTTTTTTCATGCTAAATGACCCATGTAATCCTATTCATGCACTAAAATTGGTGGTGGAAGACTCAAGTTGTGAATGAAAAGGGAAAAGAAGTTTTTTTCATGCATTTCAAGCAAAACTATGGATTTATATACACCATTTCATACAACAAAGGTATGAAAAATGAGGATGAGGATATTAAATATTTTCATGAATATTTTAATGGAAATTTTACTCCAAAAAGGCCCAAAACTAGTTCACATCTTTCATCTTGCTTGTTTGCACACAAGGACTGCCTTCTAGGTTTCATGATGGTACGACCATTAGCGAGAGAATCCAAGTCTAAATTTTTGGTTAAATAAAGTATAATAAAATATATTATATGTATATTAATTGGATATTAATTTTTTCTCCTCTCCTTCATTAACCATCCATTTTAATTTAGGGTATTTAATAATAGTCTTTCATCCATGAAGGCAATCAATTTTCTACAATTTCTCCTCACCAGGGAATCATATCAAGAAATTTAAAGTTTGTGTGGATTATTAGGAACCTAATATACATTAACATGACATTATAAATGTAATTTTAACACGTGATAATGTCAAAAAAATATTAATAAGATAAGAGAAGTGCAATTCTATAGTCTAGATGATTTTAAAGGAGATTGTATGGTTAGGGAAAGGGAAAGCAACATCAAGATTTCATGAGAGTATTATTTTTAGGGTATCCATAATGTTCACATGTCCTCCATTAAATATTATCAAATGTCTCATCACAATTAATAGCAATAAGGCCATCACTATGCTCTTAAACATCTCCAAGGAGTCCTAGTCTAACAAACTTTAAGGTCCTAGCATACTCCTAGGTTTCATTTTCACCTCCTTATATTAATTCAATGGCCTCAAAAATGATATATGAGGTGGAGGGTATGTTTATGATTGAATATGACTCTTCAATCTAGTCTTGACATGCTCCTAGTTCTAGCAATAACCTCCATCTTGTTACCTCCATCCTCACTAACTTATCATTGCCTTGAAACTATTGTAAGGATCAATTTTCACTCTATCACCACTCTATCTCCATAATCCATCATCTTCACTACATTCCACAACACTTTAATCTCATGAGGAGCTATAATTGGAGTCAAGAGTAGGTCTAAACATCATGGTCACTCAAAGAAGTATGAAAACCATGGAAGCCTACTAATTTAAGATGAAATAGTCACCTACAACCAATACACCTATAATCAAGATATGTTTCAAGAGAGGGTTGTATTAAGGACACTTAAGGTAGGGTTGTCACATTAAGGAGATTGAACTCATCTTATCAATTTGAAGTAAAAAGAGGCTAGGTTAACCATGACTATTTTTTGACCTTCACAAGGTCTAAAACCCCTACACAATCCATATAAATAATCATCTATAGCCATGGTGGTGAAGGATGAGGTAAAAATGCAACTTCATGTCAAATTAAGAATATGAAGGAAGAGTTAGAAATTATTAAAGACTTTAAAGAGGAATGATAAAATTATAGTGGCCTTGGAGTATTCTTAGTGCAAAACCAAGCTTTGAACCTATGATCATTCCATATAAACCATCAATAATCATAAATAAAGGCTTCAAATAGAAGTGCAAAGAAGTAAGAAAGGTGTGAGGGATATCTTCTAAATGGTATTTGTTCAAACTCCCTTCAAGTTGACATGAATCAATGTGAAGATCTCCAAGACTAATGTGACCTTCATAGGGTTAGTTTACCTCAATCCATGAAATCATATAGTCAATATACACATACAATAAGGTATTGACTCTCTTTATGACTGATTATTGAAATGAATCTCAAGTTATTAGTATGAAATAAGGGAAAAATAGTGAAGGGATTCAGATCGAATGTTAGATATTCAAGTGAAGTTGGCACCAACTCACCATATAACTTTAGTGCATATTACTATCCTATTTGAGGTCAGACCTCCAACTAAAGACCTATTTGACTCAGATAATGTAACACTTAGTATATGGACTCAAAGTGGTTAGTGATTAACATGAGAATCAAAATGCAATCGAGTGAGATTTTGAGATCAATGAGGACAGGGTTAAAGTAAAGTATTAGAATGATTGAATTCATGTTAATTGTTCCTTATTTCAAGGTTTGACACCTTTCTATAGTTCATAAAGGACCCAATAGCTCACACATGGTTAGTAAGAAGAAGGGGTCTTTGTTCAAGAATTAAGAGTAATGAATATGGTATAGTAAATAATGTTCATAGGACGTAGTTTAAAAGAAGATCATGAATAAGGTTTAAATTTACATTAAGGCATTTTTTTGACTAAAATCTCCACCTACAGTAGGGGTAGAAGTTAGTTTCAATCATGAAAATCCTTCACCTAGTCCTAAATCATGAGAAAGATCTGATAGTGGTTTTGAGGTGAATGAGGTCAACATCTATTTTTAAAAGTGTTTTGATATGGTTTCAAGAGTTTTTTTAGGGAATAAGGTTCAAATCATATATTAGACCCCTACATCCATAATCAAGGGTCAACAAGCTCAGTGGCCTAATGGATAGTCATATGAGTAAATGGAAATTTTTTGATGGTGGTGGGGTATGAAATGAATTAATTTTTTGAAGAAGGACTAAATGCATATCTATAGTGCTCAGTCATACACCTTAAAATCCACCTATACTCATTTTAACACATACTATCTTCATGAAAGTAATAGGAAAATATTCAATAGAATGGTCTAATGATAACAATTCATGGTATTATGAAGGTTTTATGGGACAAGTGATGGTGAAATGCTATTAATAACATATATGAAATGGTATTATGAAGGTTTTAGGAGTCATATCAAACAAGGACTTGGTCAAGGTCGAACAAAAATTATGCCTAAAGGCATGTTCATTGGGAGCCTATAATAGGTAAAGGTTTTGACAAATAAGAGACCTATTAAGGTGATGAAGAGCATATAACACTACACACCAAATAAATACTATGATTATTTTTAACCTCAAATACGAGCTTAAAGAAAAATATAAGTATAATCCAAGAATCATTAAGAAATGAGCTGAAAGGAGACCTATAGTAATCTTTCATAGACACACAACCAAGAACCAAGGAGGTGACAAAGAATTAAGTTTAGACATTTGAGAAAGGATTTGAGCTTCAAGATAAGTTTTGAAACTTATGAATACTACAAATGAAATCAAGAGAAGTTTATAACATTTACCTTTGACTCTATCATGGTATGGACTTATACTCAAACCATACAAACCTATAAAGTTAAAGTATAGTCATGTTTAGCATAAATGGAAAAGAGGTTTGTCATCAAGAAGATGTTTCAAAAACATCACGATAAAGTAGGTCAAAAGTTTTAAGTTTAATGATACTCTAAACACCTAGTCATACAATAAATCACCTTGAAATCTCATCTACAGCCACCAAACACAATCATGCTTCCAAGCATGAAGAAGGATAGAACACAATGATGTTTCTTGATCATGACTAGGTCATAGGAGTAATCAATGATGAGAGAGAGAGGATGATATGGGACTTTTAGTACATCATATAAAACTAAGTTCAAGCCTCATAAACACATACCTACAGTACTATTGGTATAAACAAATAGGCTTCTTAAGGAGATAGGATATTGAGAGAGGTGGCATGAGGTTGAAAGGTAATTAATAGAGGATGAGACTATTTCAAAGAGTAATATAATAACATATCCAAATCATATTCACCATATTAAATCTTAAATTAAGGTGGTAAATCATGCACACACAATCATGCATAACATAACAAGCACCCAGTCAACATATAAGAGGTTAATTTTGAGAAATTTATGTCTTTTAGGCATCTACAAGAGGAATTAAAAACTCAAAATTGGTGATAATTAAAACTTTGTAAATATTATCATTCCATCCTAGAGGTCAAAGGATTACTTTAGATGCTCACTATTTTGACACAGTTATTAGCCAGTCAAAACATAATCATAGTTGGAACAAAGAAATTTTTAAAGGTGCATACAAGTGATAAAAGGTTTGAAAATTAATTTTTAGAGTTTATAAATAATCATAAGATGATTTAAAATCATAAAACAACTTTTGGGAGGTGTTCACACTTAATTATCAAAGCAAACCATGCCCTTGAGGGATAAAACAAGCAGGCATACCTATAACACCAAAAGACACTTTTATTCATACAAAGTAAGATGACAACTTGAGAATGATATGAAGAGATGATTCAATTCCCATGATGATTATTTAAATTATCAAGATGTAATGGAGGATTCAGTTTCAATCCAAAGAGGAAATTCAAATTCTACAGTCAAAACACCCATTCATACCACTTGATCAAGTGCTCGTATCCTTTACCATGTGAAGAGTTTGGAAAAATGATATTATAATGTTTTGATGACCCATATTAAATTATAATTAATTAATAATTTAGGTTTGTTGAGTGGATTTACTTTATGAACAATGTCTAAGAGTGTAAGCATGTCCATAATGCTTGCAAACCCTATAGGAAAATTTCTTTATAGGGGTATCTTTTCATAACTTTTGCATGGGAAACCAATATTCTTAGGTAATTTGAGGGTATTTATATAATATATATTCGTGGAAGTAATTTTGGGTTTGGAGTGCTATTCTTTATGAACCATCATTAAGAAGGTTCACCTCTAAAACCCTCTCAAACCCTCATAACGACTAGTTTTAAGAAAAATCAATTTTATTGCAATAAAAACCTCATGAATAAACCTTAAATGTCCTAAAAAATCAATTATATTTATAGAGGGTCCCAAAAATGGTAATTTTTTATATGGAATTGTATGGATAATGGTATAAAATAGGTTTTTGAGATAAAAAACATAAAATATGAGGTACAAGGTAGTTTACATGAAATCCAATCCATGGAGATAAAATTTTGAAACTTTTTATTCATCCCAAAATCATCATCTAGTCAAAAATATTCCTAGAAGTGTCCTTACCAACTCATATAATATAGCCACTCTATAAGAAATTTAGGTAGATTGACCTAGTCAACTAGTTTTACCAAGTTGTAGGTGTTTCTTCATCAAAAGGACCTATTTGATGATACGAGGAGTTTTTATAGGCCTAAATATCATTTTATTTGTAGGTTTCATTGTTTTCATGCAAGTTTCAAAATCCATCAAGTAAAAAAGGTTAGGCTACTAGGCCTATTTGAACAATCAAACAAAGATGTAATTGGCATTAGAGGGATACCAAATAGGTTCATTTGGAGTTATCATGCTAAATAACTAATATTCAAGTAGATATTTCATACATGTTTCATTATTCAAGTGCCAATTCATGCAAGGAAGGGATAAGAAAGAGTTGACTAGATGTTAAGTGCCAATAAAAGTATGTTTCAAAACTAATGCATTAAGAATCACTCTCACATATCTTGTTCTCACTTTAAGTGGAGTCAATATTACAAAATATGACATAAAATTCATGAAAGAGAAGTTTTAAAAGTCAAAAGGGCCTACCATCCTTTTCCAATGCCAAAAATCTCATGCAAGTAGCTCATGTAAGGATTTTCAAGATAGAAAGATGTCTTAAAGACTTTGGATAATTATTATAACTCAAAATTTTGTTGGAGTTAATTATAGTTGACATCTCCTTCTCACCTCTACACCACATTGGATAGAGCTTCTTATATATTCTATATATTCATGCCTTCAATCCAATTTTTTAGATTTCTCTCTTGGGAATGATTAAACTCTACCAAGATTGAGATTTGTAACCTTTTAAGATGAATAAAATGATTGTTTTCAAATTTCCATATTCTCATATAGTGTGTTATATTGGTTTTAATTTCACATGTGGTAGAAATTTCTCCCTTGATAAGTCATGATCTCACTTAGCTACTAATATGCTATCTTATGCAGGTCATGACTAAGCTAATAGTGGATACATTTACTAGTTAGTTCCTTGAATCAAGCCTATTCCATCATTTACCTCATGATTTTCTCACTTGATGAGCCTCTATGTGAAATACTATTTCATAGGAGTCTTTTAGAGTTGTAGATTCAATCATTACATTATCTTATCAATGTTTTATGAGTTTAAACAAAGTGGATGAACCAAAAATATAGGTGTATCACCAAAAATAGATTATATTTAATTTTCATTAATATTTCTTACCCTTTTCATCCTAAAAATCATAGTATGTTTTAGTAAATAGAGCAAAGTGATACATCAGAGGAGCTAGCCTCATCAAAACTAGAGGTTTGATCTGAATTTAGGTGTCCCACACCTCAGATCATTCCAATGTTAGTCAAAGTGTGGATGAGATCCTAAGAAATCAAAAAATAAACCTTCCAGCATGGTGCTATCTACATTAATAATAATAATATCAAGTGATTTTATGATAAAAAATAATTAAAAACCTAAAACACATGCCATGCATGATACCCCCAATTCAAAGCAAAAATTGAGACAAACTAAGTATAAACATGTGAAAATGTTTTAAGAAATATTGAAATTTATATGTATATAGAGTGTAATTATGAAACATGTAAGTTATATTTTAACTCTTGGGACAAAAGTTTGATATTAGGGACATGACCAACCTATTCCCTTGTCTAAATGGATTAATTTTTTTTAAAAGTGGTTTCTAATAAAAAATTGGGTATGAACTGTGCTAAACTAAGTAAATCATGTCTTTTTTATTTATGTAGTGATTTTCATTAGCTTATCCTCTAAGACAATCCACTATTCATCCCCCCTCTTTTTATGTGAGTTTTGAATCTTTTGTAATATCATAGCTCAAAAGAAAAAGTTTTTAAAATGATCTTATATAATATATTGAAATATGGAGTAGTAATTCTAACATTAGAGATCATAGCATCATCATATATATTTTGAGTAGGAGTGATAATGTAATATGCAAGTATAACCAAACATAGATAATGTCATGTCATGATAAATGTTGGAAATGATAAAAATAGTGAATAATTGGTATAAACTAAGTAATTGAAACTAATATAAATAAATTCAAGTAGGATTAATGATATCCATCATGGCATCTAAAATATGTGAATATGCATGATGTTTATCATGGCATAAAACATTTGAGAAAACTATGAAAGAGTTATGGACATAACACACATAAATAAAATGCATGAAATAAGAATTCCAAAGGATCAGATACATGGGACATGTTCAAATGTTACTCACACAAATATAAACATAAAATAAGTGTTGGAGCTGAAAACAAGGACATGTTCAAATGCCCACAATCTGAAGAAAGAAAACACATAAAGCATGGAAAAAACAAGTGAAACATGATAAACATGCATGAATAAGTGTAGTTGGTCTACATTAGGTACTTGGTAACAAATAGTACATTAAAAAAATCAAGTATCTAGTAAGATATAAATGTGAAAATAAGTAAGAAATAATGATATATCTTGTGAAATGTATTGAATTAAAGTATGAAAAACAAGGATATTTATAGAATAATAAAATATATGTAAAAGGATGCCCCCAATAAAATTTACAGGATGTAAAAACATTATATAAGTCTTGTGACTAGTTTGAATTTAAAAAGGTAGAATTAAACAATATCATAATACATTATTGTCTGATTAAAGTTGTTTTTTTTATGTAAGTTTTATGAGTCTAAGATAATATAACCATCTAAAAATAAATATGGGAATGATAAAATATAAGTTTTACAACTCACTTAATTAAACCTATGAATAATATTTTACATAAATTGGATATATAGAAATACTACATATACTAAGCATAAATTAACTAATGTAAATGAACTACAAAAATCATGCATGGGTCTTGATTTTATATATTATGACAATGTATAGACTCACACACACACACACACACACACACACACACACACACACACACACACACACACACACACACACACACACACACACACACACACACACACACACACACACACTCACACTCACACACACACACACACACACACATGAAAACTAAGGAGAAGCATACTAACCAATGATTCCCAAAATAGCCTTACAATCAATAGGTCATGTATCTAACATAGGAAGGATGACCTCTTGCATATGGAAAGTGTCATGCCACTATGAATGAACTAGTATCAACTTGGAATTTTAAAATTGATATTATTTTGTACCATAAGTGCCACTATCATAATGATGACCCATAACATATTGTGTAGTAGTGGGAAATCTAAGACTCTTTGGAACCCATCATGGAGTGTACAAAGTCTGAGTTGGTGGTCATTACGAAACACCTTTAGTGTTTTATAATATCAATCTAGGATGTGATGTTTGAGATATTGATTCCCTAGAATATATGATGAAATGCTGATTGAGTTTATTTTCAAGTATATGTCTCTTTGGAAAGTTATCCAACTATTTTTAAACTTTTTGAATAGTTTAAACCTTTTGAGGTTTTCAACTGAAATATATCATGTAAGAACAATAATATTTGGCTAGAGGGGGTATTCATATGGAATACCAATAAATGTTATGACCTAATTAAAATAAATATACTTAAAATATATGTATACTATAGAGGAATTTCATGAATATGTTGAATCAAATAGCATCCCAATAACATATCAAATATTTTTGCATTGTGTACTATTGTAAACTTGGTGGTAACATGTGTTGGACTAACCTAGATTGGTAATGTAATGTCACTAATATAAATTTGAACATGGCCTTAAAATACCTTAATGACTATTGTTTTAGGAATTAGATATTTATCTATGTATCTAAGATGATATATAAGTGTGATAATACACATATTAAAACTTGAACCATTTTAAACCATAACACTATGTATAGGCTGGTGATCAATGTGAGCTTGGACAAGTAAAGATTACAAGTTAGATTCATCATTTACTATCTCATAGTCTACAAATATTATGATTGGTCTAGATCCAAATAAATTATGATATACAATAATGATTCCATTTAAAAGATGTTTTAACTCTATATGATGATGATAAGAAGCCAGTAGAGGGTGCACATTGTATGTGTAATGCAATCTTGATGAATATTTTGTTTCTAGAGTTATGTGTTTAGGAAAAGGATAATTGAATATAGTCATATTTATACTCTCACTTTGTTATAACTTTAAGATATTTTTAGATGTGCCCACATTAATGATGTTCTCATTTATGAAATTTCAAATATTTTGTTATAAATTGATGCATCGATTTGTAGTATGCCTTGGTGCTCTATGAAAATCATAAAAGACATTATGATAAAATACTTCTGGAAGAGGATTACTCACATCAAATTATTTAATGGGAAGAAAATATATGAGATTGCATTCCAATGAATTTTTTAATACCTTTTTAGACATTAAAATATGATTATATATAACATATCTATCTTCTACACTTGATAAATACCAGATAGGGTTCTACCCTTGAATTCTAGACATTTCTACTACCAAAAGGATTACATTCACCACATCACTATATTTAATTACTTATATTATAAACCAACCATATCATTATAATTAACTATATCACTTGTACATTAAATAAATATTAAAACATTATTTATATCTTTCACTATTAGTTACATACCTTGATTAATTTTTCACCCTATTAGAGACTTGTGTTTTGCATAGGAACTTTAACATTGATGCTAGTTTCAAATTTCCTTATCTAGTGTCAGTACCTTAAAATTCATCCAAATTTTAAATAATTGGAAACATATGGGCTAGGATATTTATCTGATCAAATCGTTTCATGAGATATTTTCAAAAGTTGTGGTATAAATATAAACCAAAGCCTACTAACTATTTATCTAGAAAATACCAATCAAGCACCTATTAAAACTCATTCAACTAATTTCAAAAGTAAGTTATATTTCCCTATTATTTCCTATTCATTTATCAATCATAGGAGTAGTCATATTATAGGTTTGAAACATTTAAATAATATCACATGAGTAGTATTTTTGAAGTTATAATATAAATCATTACATTCCCTTTCATATAGCATATTTGACCATTGTGCACACACAATACCACACTTAAGGGAGAAATACATATGTCTAAATCCTCTTTGGAGTATTGGATATTTAGGTAGTTATCATTAACAAATATTTCCTTGAGGCCAACTAAACTTTTTGAGCCCACTAACCATTTTTGGTAAGGTGGCATAACCTAACGTAAAAATCTAGGGTTTAAGATTATATAGTTGTTGATGGCATAAAATTGTGCTAGATCCTAGCCAATCAACAATGGGAAGTTTCAAGCTGTGGGACAATGCAGCTTGAAATAACATCTAGGTTTTAAAGAAGCTAGTCTCTTCTATTTATAGGTGTTGGGGAAAAGGGATAGGAGATTAACAGAAACACAATATGCAGGAATTAAAACCTATCTATGGTGATGTGCCTAAGCATAATCCTAATCCTAACCTGAGCACAGAGTGACTATTATAGGATTCTATTACATTTAAGAGTAGACAAGTGCATGATCAATGTAAAAGATTGGAATAATAGAAATAGAAGGCTCACAACAAGGGAGTCTTTTGCTGAGATACAGAAATTGTCAACCAAGGCATAGTGTTCTATCTTCTTAGTAGAATCCTCCCATCACATAAGAGGCACAAAAGTCATGCACAGTTATGTAGAACTTCAGACTCTAAAAAATGAGACAAAAGCAAATAACATTTCCAATCACAACACTCTATAGTATAGACTACTTTGCAAATGACACAGACAACACCAACCAAGGCATGGAGCTCAAATTTCCTTAATTCATTTAGCCACATAAAGGGCACAAAAACATGCATGATTATATAAACCTTACAAATCATTAAAATTGAGACAAGAGCAAATGATATTACTGGTCACAAACCTCATAAAGTCCAAAACTATGAGAATTCCCCCTTTTTTTAGATTTTACAATCCTACTTATATAGCCTTGGGTGTCTCCTTTGATCACTTTCTTTCCCGCACAATCTTCTCTATCCTTTGCCTCTTTGGCCTCTCAACTATCTACTCTACCTCCGCTATTAGGGGACAAACAGGTGGTGCCTTCAATGCTCGCAAGCCCTAAAAATCTACTCAGTGCACTGTTTCATCTACTTGAATTAACTCTCACCAAATTTCCCTCCAATTTTTTTGTAACAGGTAGATAAGCACTTTTTTCTATTAGGACAAAAGAGGATACTTAGCCAATTTATGAAAAACTCTCCTTTTGATTGAGAAGGGACTGGAGGATGACACCTAGCCACTTCCACTTTCTTTAAAATATCATCTGGGGCCCGCCACAATCTTCATTCAGCAATTAGGCTCGAAGGTGACATCTCAAAAGTTGATACGTGGTGAACTTCGCTACTCTTGGGAAGATACATGACATCTTCTACTTTTCCTACTGGGGGTATGTGGTGCCTTTCACTTTTTGGGGATGGAGTAGAGAGGGACCCAGAACGTGACACTTGGCAGCCTCCGCTACACTTTGATACTTAGCAAAATGAATGATGCCTTTATGCATTGAATGGAAAGCATGGACCTAGGTATTGAAACAAAGGCTCTTGGTAGTTGACACATGGTAGCTTCTGTTACTTCTTCAAAAGGTAATTTAGGGCCTCCGTAACTACCAACTGGCACTTTTTTCTCTCTCTGTCACTCAGCTTGTTGGAAGTCTTTGTCAAAATAGAAAACACGGGTGCTTCTTATGATATGCAGATGCTGACACGTGGTGCATTCCATTTAACTACTACTAGGTATGTGGCACAATCCATGGTTCTCTAAAAATTTACAAAGAGGTCCTCAAAATTCACCAGCTATCCATCTTCATCAGCCAGAGGCCGACACGTGGTCCTTCTGCTTGAATCCAATACTTAGGCCAAAATTGAAATGAAAAGAAACAAAAGGTAAAAAGGGACCATGCTCTGAGGACGACACTTGGTAGCTTCCACTGTGCTTTGACACTTAGGCATAATTAACCTATCCTCTACTATAAAACTCTGTGGCTTCACCCGAAGTGCCAAAATTGTAGTGCTTGACTGAAAATAATTGAATACGATGTAGAGTAGGAAATTACTCTACAACAGGCATACATAGCATGTGCATGCAATATAGACACATTAAAAAAGGTGAATGAAAAAAATAATAGGTATAGGTCATCACTTATCAATACAATAAATATTTTTTAAATGATAGAAGCATTGAACCATAGACATAAGCATCAACATAAGTGTCCACAAGTTGACAAAAGTGTTTTGGCCTTCAGAAATAAAATTTCCAAAATTTGACAACAAGATCCTAATTATCAGTATACCTATTTCCATACATCTAAATTTTAAATCCACTTATACATCTAAAAAATATATAAGTATTATCTTTTCTTTGTGTTGAAATTATCATAATATTAACTAGTATTTACTTTCCATATTTGGTAATTTTTTAGATTTAGTATATTGTGTTATCTAGATTAATTTAATTGTACTTATATATAATAGTTTTATTCATAAATTTTATTTAGATATTATACCCCTTTAATATTCATCCAAATATTTTAAAATAAGTATTAAACATTTGGTGAACTTAACCTTTGTGTCTTCTTGTGCAAACCCTAGCTTGCCCTAGGATTTTTCTAATTTATGATTTATGTATTGTAAATATATTAAAAATTAAATTTACATTTATTACAAAGGAATAAATCATGATAAATATGGATATATTTATTATTCATTGAAATGATAAGTATATGATGATAATCACTACTTTTTATTTTTCCATAAATTGCTAAATTAATCAAAGGTATAATCCAATGGTTCAAACAAATTGATCAAAATAAAAATAATGACTTGAAACAAGATAAAAATAAAATGTATATTTACAACTCATTTTTAAATAATATAGGATAATTATATAGGAGCCAACATGAATTTATATCAAACTTTTATTCCTCATATATCCTATTCAAGTGACAATTACCATCCCACTACCATTATTCACCCATGACTTATATTGGATTCTACAACCCATGTTATCATTACATGAAAATTAAATGGTTACCAACCTATCCAAACACATGTTAATATTAAAAAATTCCATCCAAATCCTAAAATAATCATCAAAGTTAAAGGATATGATAATATTAACCAATTACACAATACACATGCTAAGATTTCTATCCTAGAGATTTTGATGTAGTCAACTATCTATAAGAATATATTATATGAAGCATTGCATGAAACCAAAGCACTAAGTGATATAGAGACAACTTATTTTGTCAATATTATGCAATATCTCAAAAATAATATAAATCTCATCACTTTTGATCAAAAATATTTACCCTCAAAGGATATTATTAATCATGACTTGAATTTATTCATACAAGTTAGTATTCATAATAAAGGAATCAAGAGAGTCCTAGTTGATATTGGATTTTATCTAAACATTTTTAACATGTAATTTTTATAATATAAATGGAATTAACACAAATATTATTCAAAAAAAGATATACATATTAAAGGATTTGATAATTCATGTAGCCTACCAATTGGGCAAATCATATTAAGTGTGACATTGGGACCAAAATAAAATACAAATAACATTCCAACTAATGTCTCAATAATTTTAATATAACCTTGTTGTGGCCAACATGATCCCTTTACACAAAAATGGGGGAACCCTCTTTAAAAACTACATAAGCTAGAGTTCTCAGACCCATTATCTCATTCTTGTTAGCTCTACTTGAATCAAGTCTTTAAAGTCTCATGTTACCCTAGTTTTCCTAAGCACATGGTATTTGTAATGACCAATTGATTTGACTTGAAAAAATAAAAGGTATATAAAGGAAATAATGCCAAAATCTTGATGATACTCTATGATTAAGATAAGATTTCTTACTTTGGAGATTTAATAAGCTAACTTTACAGGCTTGCTCTCACTTAAAAATTTATGGAGTCTCAGTCCATTCCTAAAGTATTAGATCCTAGAATCCTACATGGAATTTTAGAACCTAGCTAGAATCTAGGTGAGTATTTAATTGGTAACACTTAGTCATTTTTGTGTTTTCTCATAGATTCTTTCATATGCAAAATCTCAATGCTATGCAAATTTATTTTATTCATAAAAAGAGTAGTTAGAGGTTTCATGCAAGGAAGAGATTAAAAAAATTATAAATACTCCAAGGAAATTGTTCAAATTTATAGGTCTTTACAGAAACTATTATGAGCAAAAGTTCCAAAGGTGAAACTAGAGAAGACTAATTCTAAATAAAATTTACAAATAAAGAAGAGATCTTGATATAATGAGGAAATGCCACATGAATTATTGTTAAATTAGTTAGTATCATGGCCCTAATAGAGATGTCATAGATACTAGAGTTTGGGAGAACATGACATAATGAGGAAACACAATGTCACCTATGGTTAAAAGTAGTTAGTACTCTAGCCAATCAACCCATGCCAAAGTAGAATGGATAGTCTCCCAAACCTGATAGAGATATCAAAGCCTGAGAGAGCCCAACCCAACCATGAAGTGCCATGTAAACTAGAGATAGAATGGTCAGTCTCTTAGTCTTGATAGAAATGTTAGATCCTAAGAGATCCTAACCAACTCAAAGGATAAAATGTGCCACAGAGATCATAAATTCCTAGATCCAACTAATAGTTTTTCCTTGTATCAGATGCATCAATATTCCAATCCTAATAGACATGTTAGATCCTAGGAGAACCTAACACAATGATGAAACACCATGTGGCTTATTTTTAGAGTAGTTAGACCCAGGGAGATCCTGATATATCACAATACCACATGTGGCATAACCATGAATATTAGTAGGTGGGGTCCAAAGGTCATGAAAATGTCAAAATGAAGTACACATGGAATTCTAAGGCATAATCAAAGGAAACTATGTGTACTTAGCTAGCATCTCATCCCTCCCAGGGGTATAATAATGAAGTGCTAGGCTATGCCTAGGTGTTGACCATTAACAAGAGTACCATTAGATAGATGACAAGGGGCATGAAGTAGGAGATGACTATGAATCTTTAAAAATGGGGTGGACATGTGCCTACCATAATACTAACATTGATGAAGTGGGAAACTAAATCCTAATTGGATGATTTAAAATGTTGCATCACCTTTACTAGATCTAGTGTGAAGTATATAACAATATGCTTTGAATTTAACTTTGGATTATGAAATTAATTTGGAATATTGATCCACCAACTCAAATTTGAATCCATAATGAAAATCAATCATGTGTCTAAATTCTAGGTGGATATGGAGGCTCCCCTCTAGGTATACCAAAGGCCCATGGCCTAATCAAATATGATCTTCAAAGAGGCTTCGATGAACCTCATCAAGCTAGACTAACAGTTTGACCTTGTGTAAGTTGCACTAGAGGACAAATAAGTAAAGTCCAAATAGTCAAGAGTTAGCTCATCTATTTCACCTCCACATATTAGTTAGGTGGTCCCCTATAAATCTTATGAGGTGAGAAAAGGGGATTTTATACTTTTTTGGCATTTTGTAGTTGTAGAAACTAGGAGTGGTCATCATGGCTTAGGATGAAAATCTCACTCTACTTGGAGGTGAATCCCTTACTTATCTATAAATATGTAATTACATTATATTTTTGAGCTTGACAATTTTTAAATCCAAAGTGTTGTCATAATTAATCTAGGATTTCACTTGTGGTTTCCTTCACCCTTTTGGATTGTAGAAAATTGGCCATGATCGACACCCTTGTATAAAACTTATTATTTTTAATGAATACAATTTTAACCTTTGTGAAATGTATATTTTGTCTATCAAAGTATCCATCATTTCAATTTTTAATGAATATTGGAACTCATATAATTGTTTTAATGCTATATCATTTTATGAATGCAATGGCTATTGTGAAAACTCATTTTTTCCACTTTCATGTCTAAATTGGGTATTAGATCAATTTTTAGTAAAATGACATAATTTAAAATTATAAATCACCTTATATTCCCAAATTCATTCATTCAAGGGATATAATTACCTAGAAATGTGTTGAGGCTTACTTATTTAGGGTATTACTCTATATGCACCAATAAGTTAGCTTGGATTCAACCTTAGTCTAATTGTTACTTAGGAAATTGACATTATTGGCCTATTTACATATTAATGAAAAACATTTGAAAATATTTCATAGACTCCAAAAACCCTAAGAAATATTAATTAAAAAAAAATGTCAATTACCTTGCTTAAGTAAAAATTCTAAGTTGAATTAGGGAATTACATTTTCTACAAAAGGAATTTTTCAATAAACACGAGGAAAAAGTCAAGGGAGCTAATAATATGTTTAAATAATTCCTAAAAATTCAAAAAAATGTGATTCACAACCTCATAAATATCTTCTATGATTTTTCATGGCTCATAAATATCTTAAATGAGTTGCCAAGCCTTCGTAATTGCTTTGAACCAACCCAGGGTTAACATAAACTCAACCTAGGTTATTTTAGACTCAACCAAAGTTAAAAATAAACCTAATCTCCCTATGGATAGATTTATTTTTGATACCTATAAATAAAAGTGACCTCACCCTACCCAAATAAGCTTTTGTGTGTAAGGTTATTTTTCAGGAATGTCTTCAAGAAGCTCTCAAAGTAATGTTAAAATACCAAATTAATATCGAGAAGCTTCACATCAATACAAGATAATAAAATTAAAGCCAAATGTGGTATTATAAAAGTGATGCCAAGATGGATAATGCATTGATCAAAATCTATAATGCCATAATCTAAGCAAGAACAACTTCTATACCAACAAGTGAACACTAGTTTTGAAAAGAGAGGTAACATTGTTGTATGTTTTATCTCTTATTTAGTTTTTTGTTAATTGTGTTAAGTTTAATGTAGTACTTAGACAAGAGTGGTTTAGTTTTCATTGCATTTTTATAATTTAATTCTCTTTTGATTCACTAACAGAAAACTAACAATCTATTTGTTGTTCATCAGAGTCCTAAAGTTACAGTTGTGATGTGCTTGTTTATTATAACCTCTTTGTGAAATTCTTTCATTTTCCTTATAATATTGATAACCTATGTGTAAGTATACAAGTTATATTAGAATTTTATGTGTTATTTACAATGTATATCTAGTTATTTGAGATCTATATTACACCCTTGCTGGAAGCAAAAGTGTTCAGGTCCTACTTCCAAATCTAGCTCAACATAGGACTGACCCCAGGATGTGGGTATCCTATAATGGGATCATACCTCTAGGATTTTTTATGAGTATAACTCTTATAATGCATAATTTTAGCTCATTTCCACCATTAAAACCTACTAATGACTAGGGAAAATGGAGAGAGATAACATGAAATGGAAACCTAAGCTAAATATGGCGATGCACCTAAATAATGGTTGATCCACTTTGCTTGACTCTTAAACACTAATGAAACAAGTAAAATACTAGATCTAGGATTCTAAATATGTCATACATCATTATTTCATGTAGAGGTTCACTAAATGATCAAAAGTTGAGGGAAGTGATAGAGAGGTCTAATGTAAGACACTAACCATTAGAAGTATCCACATGCAGGCTTCAATCAAAAGATATAGAACACTAAACATGACATGTATATTAAAATCAAATAGTAACTAGGTGAAATCATGACTTGAAAAGGGAGAGACTTCTATTACATATGAAAATATGACATGTACACACTATACTAGAACAATGAAATCTGAAGAACAATCTTGTATTCATTTGAAGAGGTTACAAGCTCCATCTTGGAAGAGTTTAGTCATGCCCAAGAGAGGGATCAAAGTGATACTAAGGGATATTTTTTTGGTTAAAAATCCTTTATATATAGAGTAAATATATAAATAGAAATGGGAACATGCATGGAAGAGTGGAGAAAGGTTCCTAGTCATCAATAAGTGAGGTGGCAACTCATTAATTACTTTTTACATGCGTGTCTTCCTCCAACCAACTAGCCTTGATAAAAAAATGGACCTCAATTTTCTCCAATAATATTTGATCTCCTCTCATTCCCTGAGAGATATTAATAGAGACAAGGGTTGTTTATACATAATGAAAAAGTTTGTTTAAGTATGATCAATGCTCCTAACTACTTCTTTAATTATCAACTCACCACCTTGGGACCCCAAGCCCACTTAACATGTTCATGAGGATCAAATGCTCAAATATTTAAACTAGTATATTTATGCTATAAATGGGAGTTATTACTTTATTTTTCAATAATGGAACCATGCCAATAGATGAGACCCTTTGCATTAATCACACACCTACTCCATTTCCATGTCTAGATCATAGGTCCATTTTATAGATGGAAAACCAATCTAATATTATTAATTTTCCTATAACTACCATTTTAATATGGACCTATATAATATATAGCCATTTTTTGCATTATAATAGGTCCAAATAGACCCATTCTACCTTTGTAAGAACTAGGAGTTCATTATATACATAGGTCCTCCTTTAAGAATGGCAAACATAGTAGAAGATGAACCCTATAAGCTATAAAATGTCGAATTAGAGGTCCATATTAAGCTCCAATGGTGGTCTCTTTATGTTTTTTATACTTTACTACATGGTTATGTCTACTTTATAGAATTGTATTAAGATCTAATGGTGTAATCATGACCCTATAATACTATTTTACCTTGGTTAAAAATTGGTCCTTTGGTTTGACCTTGTCTATCAAATAGTACTTGGGCTAATCAAAATGCTCCAAACTATCTTTGTTCCTATTAGCCTCATATATCCCCACTATTAGATATTGACCCTTTTGACCTGATATACACTATAGGATCAGTATATATGAATAAATGTAGACCCTAAATTTTTCACCATGAATATCCTTTGACATGTTGACCTACTTACACACCATTTGAGATCAAGATGTATGAAGCAATAATGAGTCGAAGATCTCATTAGGCCCACTTTTCTGTTAATTCTTGTGTACCATAAGATCATTGGTATGGATGAATTTAGTCCATTAATCCAAACTTGAACCCAAATTTTATCAATGAACATGCACCATTGGTTTTGTGTCTTATTGATTTGCACTATTGGATCATGTCCAACTTATAGCTCTTTAAAGGGATTTAACCCAAAAACCTTTTGACTAGTTTGACCCGTAATGTGAACCATTAGAAATTACTTGTAAAAATGAAATATCAAGAATACCATTATATCTTAACCAAGTTTAAACCTATTAAGGACATTTTAAACCCAAATGGTTACTTTACAGAGCTCAAACTTGACATTATAAAATGTCTTATCTTACAAGTTATATCTTTGAATACTTAGATCTTGAGATAAAAAGTTAGTGCAAGCATGAAACTCATAATATATAATCTTGGCATGAATATTTCCATGGTGCTGCACTATTTTGGCTCATTATGCTTTCTAATGTGCATTTATTACATGCTCAAATAGGCTGGTCTATTTGTTTTTATAAGATGTCCTAGTGATATTCCATCCTTTCAAAGCTTGTATAAGTTATTTGATCATTCATCTAAATAATAAATTTTCTTGTCTAGTCAATCCATGCAAAGATATTGGTATGTGGGATAAAATTGGCCAACATATTTGGTGACTCATAGGGGTTTCATGATTATCTATGTAAAATAACCAAGACCATATTTCTTTGTTTAGTACATTGGGTATGGAGTCTCTACTTGGGTCTAAAACATTGACTTGGACCCAACACTTGTTGCCAATTATTTGGATACCTATTTTTAGGACAATACAAAGACCAAAAGGAGAAAAAAATAGAGTTACCAAGGTACTTATTAAAAAGGAAACTAGCCTAGAACAAAATGGGGACACCAAATAAATGTGCCAAAAATTACACTTGGAGGAAATTATCATAACTACCCTAATACATACAACTTAAAACAAAGTGTTCCTTTCCTCCTAGATCAAAAGGAAAGTTTTAAAACATTTTTTCATCATGAGATGAGGTATTAAATGAGGAATTTAGCTCCTTGAACCTTGGCCTTGATGCCTAGTTCTTTGTTGCATCTGTCAAATTCAATGGAATAATGTTCAATGAGAACCAAACATCTCCAACTAGATCAACTATGTGCATCCAAATAGTCTCAAATTCTTCATATGACTCCAAAACTATGACATACAATGGTGTTTCAATAAGGCATACCTTCTTGATTCCCATGGTTCTCTAAATAAGATTAGGCCTTTATTCAATTGTAAGTTCTTTAGGCTCATTAAGGAGCTTTGCATATTTTGCCCAATCTTGGGAATTGTCCTCCATGGGAAATTATTTGTTCAACCTCTCAAGTACTTGATCCTTAACTTGAAAAATATATTTAAGATCTTGAAAGATCTTCATTTTTACCTACCAATCATCTTTGTCCTTTTTATCATCTAGAACCACCACTTTTTTAGTCTTCTCCTCTTGATGCATGAGGTCATCAAGATAGTGTTCTTCATGGTGCAATGCATATGAGGGTGATTTAAAAATAGATATAGGTATTGAGCCATATTCAAGAACAATAACTTCTACCTTGGTCTCAAGATATTTTCTACTAGTGAACACTTTAAGCTCTCCCATGAGGCTATAGTATAACTACTACTAATGGTATTTTTACTATTAGATCTTATCTCCAAGTTGTACTTGTTCCTACAAATCATCCTCTCTGACATTATGAAATACTAAAACATAATCGATCTTTCCAAGTGGTGTCCTAATAATGATATTTTCTTCTAACTCTAACAATCCATCATTATCAGTTGTGAGTTCAATATGGAGTTCAATGCTTACCTCTTCAAGGAGTGGCATATGATATTCTTGGGATGACTATAAGAGAGATGAGATATATGTGACACCTCTTTGGTCCAATTATTTGTCTTTTATAGTCATGTCCTCCTCCTTATTTTTCATGCTACTTTAGATGTATTTCCATGATAGAAATGACTTAGATTATTGAGAAGGGAGGGATGGGGGTTGAGTGACCTTGGATTTGATTGACTGCATGATTTGGTTCCAAGATGGGAAAGATATCGGTTCTACTTTAACCTTTTGATTCTAGTTGTCCTCTTTCTTTGTCTTCAACTTTACCTCTCAGATCTACTCATCAATAATCTCTTGGAATATCTTTTCTTTAAGGTGGTCAATGGCTTCATGAAGATAAAGAACATAAAATTACTCCTGAGGAGGGATGAAATAGGTTTACATAAGTTTAGATCCTCCTCTAACCTAGGATTTCAAATCTAGATTTGTCTCACTTTTCCCACCCCATAACTTCACCACTTGGTTCCAGATTTGAACCTTGAAGGATATCATAAGGGGTTCTTGAGGAAGGATGGAGTCTTGGATCTCAATAATAGGTTATTCCATAGTAATCTCCTTCTTTGATTGCTCTCTTCGATAGATCTCCAATAAGGAAAGGTATGAGTAACACATGAGGAACTTGGCATACACAAAGGGTCGCTTGGAATGGTATCTTAGGGAGGAATGGGTGGTACATAAGAAGGCTAAGGTAGTGTCTATGAAGGCACAAAATCTTGGTAAGGTTGGACTTACTATTCCTCAAGGCCTTTTAGCTTGTCCTCAATGCTTTGAATGTGACCACCTACATCCATCATCTCACCTATGACATTTTTCCAATTTGATATCTCTATAGGTGCCCATTATGATTTCATTTGTTTCAATGACTCCCTCACATGAAGAATATAGTGAGTAGGGACATTTTGGCTATAATGATTTTGTGATCACAATTCTAGTGCATGCTTGTCAAGGCTTATTTAAAGTTTGCTTAAGTGTCATTATAGATGGATCATGATAGGGATGGTAAGGAGTAGTAATATGATGGTCTTGATATCCATAGGAAGGGTTAGGGTAATGCTCTTGATAATGAGGATCAAGAGAAACTTGAAGAGGCTCATCATACTACTTTGATAAGGCTCTTAGTAATGTTGGTTAGACTCATATGGATCATGAGGACCATATAGGGAGGTGAATGATAGGGACACTCACCATAGTTATCCATATCAAATTCATATGTTAAATGAGATGCAAGAATTGATTAGAAACTTCATTAAGACATACTTGGCCTACTTATAACCAGAAGCTTGATTTAAAGTCATAATTGGTGCTAAAAATTGCTTTCAAAATCTGATTAGAGGAAAGACACACCAAGATCTTCCCACTCTTTTGGACATTGGTCCCATTAGGCATGATATAACTATTAGAGATCTAGATTGCACCCTATCTAAAAGTAGAAGTGTTCACATCCTATTTCCAAATCTAGCTCAACGTGGGACTGACCCTAGGCTATGGGTATACTATAACAGAGTTAGACCTCTAGGATTTATAAAGAGGTTAGCTCTTATAATGAATAATTTTAGCTCATTTACACCACTAAAACCTAATAATGACTAGGGAAAAGGGAGAGAGATAACATGAAAGGGAAATGTAAGCTAAAGATGATGATGATACACCTAAATAATGGTTGATCCACTATACTTAACTCTTAAACACTATTGAAATGAGGAAAAGACTAGATTTAAGATTCCAAATATCTTTCATACATTAGTATTTCATGTGAAGGTTCACTAAATGATCAAAAGTTGAGGGAAGTGATGGAGAGGTCTAATGCAAGACACTAACTAGTCAAAGTATCCACATGAGGGCTTCAATCAAAAGATGTAGAACACTAAACTTGGCCTGAATAACAATATGAACTAGTAACTAGGTGAGATCATGACTTTATAAGGGAGAGAATTCTACCACATATGAAAATTTGACATGTACACACTATACTAGAGCAATGAAATTTGAAGGATAATTTTATATTAATTTCAAGAGGTTACAAGCTTCATCTTGGTAGATTTTAGCCATGCCCAAACGAGGGATTATAGTGATATTAAGGGATCAATTTTTTGTATCAAAATCCTCTATATATAGTAGAAAGAGAGAAAGAGAGATGGGAACATGAATGAAAGAGTGGAGAAAGGGTCCTAGTCATCAAGAAGTGAGGTGGCAACTCATTAATTACTTTTTGTGTACATGTCTTCCTCCAACCAACTAGCATTGATCAACAAATGAATATCAATTACCTCCAATAACCTTTGATATCCTCTCATTAACTAAAATATCCCACTAGAGACAAGGGTTGGTTCTACATGATGATAAATTCTATTTGAGTGGACTCAATGCTCTTATTTGATTCCTCAACTACCAACTCACCACCTTGGGACCCCAATCCCACTTGATGTGTTCATGAGGATAAAATCCTCAAATCTTGAAACTAACAAAGTTATGCCATGAAGGATGGTTATTACCTAATTTATTGATGATGGATCTATGTCGATAGTTGAGACCCTTTAAATTAATCACACATGTACTCCATTTCTATGTCTAGATCATAGGTCCATTTTATAAACAAAAAACTAATCTAAGATTATTAGTTTTCCTATAGCTACCATATTAATACAGACCTATAGACTATATAGATATTTTTTTATATTATAATAGGTCCAAATAGACCCATTATATATCTATAGGAACTAAGAGTTAATTATATACATATGTCCTCTTTTAAGAATGGTGAACATAGTCACAGATGAACCTTCAAAGCTACTAAATGTCAAACTAAAGGTCCATATTAAGCTCCAATGATGATATATTTATGTCCTTTATAATTTACTACATGGCTATGTCCACTTTATGGCATTGAATCAAGCTATAATGGTGGAATGATGACCCTACAAGACTGGTTTACCTTGGTCAAAAATTGGTCCTTTGGTTTGGCATTATCATCAAATAATACTTAGGCCAATGAAATGATCCAAAATATCTTTGTTCCTATTGGCCTTACATATATTTGATATTAAGTCTTGACTCTTTTGACCTCTTTTACACCATAAGATTGAGTTGTATGAATGAATGTGAGCCATCAATTTCTTACCATGAAAATCCTTTGACACGTTGACCTTCTCATGCACCATTGGAGATCAAGATATATGAAGTAATGAAAGTTGTAGATCTCATTGGGCATAGTTTCTTGTCAGTTCATGGGCACCATCAGATCATTGGTATGAATGTATTCCATTGATCCAAGCTTGGACCCACCTTTTATCAATGAATGCACACCATTGAATTTCTATCTGATTGATCTACATTATTAGATCATGCCAAACTTGTAGCTCTTTGAAGGGATTTAACCCAATGACATTTTGACTAGTTTGACCCCTATCATGAACCATTAGATCTTATTTTTTAGAATGTGAGCTCAAGCAGCCTATTAAATCTTGACCAAGTTTAAACCTTTTATGGATATGTTGACCAAATTTAACTTTTTAGTTAAATTAGGGAACATATAGGCAAAAACTTATTTTTACAAGTCTATATGGGCTATAATGTCTTGTTTTAAGGTTTTTCATAGGTCAACTAATGTCAATTGATGTTATAATATCTTTGGTCATTAGTTATCTAGGTCCATTTATCATTTGAGTCACTTTAAGGGGTCAAATAGGTGCTTTTAATGATTTATTCAAGTTTCTTGGGAAATGTGCAAGTTAAAAACTATTACATAATGTGCCATGTGTCCTAATAAGTCTATATTAACTGTTACTAATTGAATATATCATGTTATGTAGAATAAAGGATAGTTTCATAGTGAAAAAAGAAGATTTGGGCACTTGTACGACCTCTTTGGGAAGTGTGCCATGTGGGAGAGTGTCAAGGGATATATTTTCACCTTACTTAACTCAAATAATTTTTTTTAATCACTTTAAAGTTAAATTTATAGCTCAAAACTATTCTATCTCTCTTTCATTCTTCTTGGCATAAAGGAGTGGCTTGTAGGTCTACATTTGGTACAACCACCACATGGGGTTTTAGGTAGAATGATCTTGGGAGATTGTTTTAGACTAAAATATATCCATTTTAATTGAAATAAGTTCTATATTGGTCAAATATGCTTCATGAACCATTAATTTTAAGTTAACCTTCCAAAAATACCTATCAATCTATGTACCCTTTAGGTTTTGGTCTTGTTTGGAGAAGTATGTACAAACTAGTTGCTAAGATTTATTACAATTTTTTTTTCATCCTCCTCTAATGATTCAGACACTTGGTTTCTTGTTTCAAGCAGTTTTACTATGCTAACCAACTTGATTTGTAAGAGGATACACCATTTTGCATTGCGAAGAGTTTTCACCATTTTTAGGAGTTTTGTACTTTGCTGTGGCTCTAAGGGGTTGTGTTAGAGTCTTCAACATGTTTTTAGAGTCATTTTTATCTTTTATTTACCTTTCACCTTTAGTCTCTAATGCATTCTCATGATTTACAAGATCACATGTAACATAAGCAATCATTCAACACTCTGCCTGCCTTGTTCCACATGTTTGAAATTGATTTTACAATTGGAAGAAGTATGTTGAAGCTATTTTGAGGGATATATTTATGAAATTTATGGTTTGAAAGTTTTCAATCCCTATTGAGTGGTCTTGAGGATGTTTCTTAGCATGTATCTTACCCAAATCCATATTGTACCTACATACACTCAACCCATGCACACACACATGAGTTTATTGAATGATGTCATGCCATGAGAGGGACATTAATAGTGGTATGAAGGTATTAGAGAAATGAAGAGTGATATTAGGGTTGGATTTTTGGTTCATAGCTTAAGGTGATCAAAGAGAGGTTTAAAGTCCAGCCTTACCTTCTCTACATGCACCTTAAAAATGACCACCTATAAGTGGTGTTGATAGAGAATTGAGTACTCATATGTAAGTGTTATAACACAATGAAACTTTCCTTCGAGGTGTTAACATGTTATGTTTACCATGATAGGTTTGTTTGAGATGTCAATTTGACATATGAGGTTGAAAACATGCTCAAAAGTTTAGATGATTGTAATCATGCCCACAGTCCCAAAAAACACTAAATAAAGGTCAGGGGGAATTTTATGGGTGGAATATAACATGGACTCAATGAAATATAGTACTTATAATTGACTTAATTTGATATCCTCTAGAATTAATAAGACTAGTGCCAAGGATGAGATCAAGAAGAATGATGGAAAGTGGGAATTCTAAGGTCTAAAGATGCTCTTAAAACACTATTTTTAGGTAGTATAGTCTATAGGAAAGATACCAAAATGGAATTTAGCTCTAAAGGTTACAAATCAAAATTTATCTCATGGTTAGGATGATTTCAAAAGATTCAAGTGGACATTGAGGGTAAAAATATCATCAAAGAGAAGGAGAGACTTTTTTTTGCTCCCCATGCACTTTCCCATTCTAGACACTATGGGAACACAAACCTATAGGTTAGGGAAGCAAGGAAAATTGAAATAAGGTTGGAGTGCTAGAAATAGACCCCCTTCCAACCATGAACATCTTAAAGGTATGATGGTAGCTAGAGTAGGGTGTAAAGGACTTAAGGAAGGTTTTAAGATTTGTGTTTAAAGTGAAATCAAGCATGAAGTAACCTATAATAAGGCCATGAAATTGAGGTGTCTTAGTCATGGTGAAATGAAACCATGTTATGGGTCCAAGAAACACATTTATAATGAGAATAATGTATGATGATTGATCAAATGGTTTATATGGTTCAAATTAAGGTATCCCAATGTCATGATCAACCTCAGTTGAGAAAAAACACATCTACAATTGGGTCTTAGGGGGTAGGGTATCTCATGAATGATGAAGACCTTGTTTTGATGCTGAAATATTATTTTAAAGACTTCCAACTGGAATGTAGGTTCAATAACACACATTATGATTAAAAATGGGTCTAATGGAGTCTACATATATTATGAGCACCCTCAGTTGCAATGGAATGACCTATAGGTAGGTCTTAAAGAGAGGAGTATTTTAGCCCAGAGAAAGACCCTAAACTTCATAACCCCAAACAATGTTTCAAAACCCTTAAAGAAGATACTAGTGCAAACATGTATTTGGTAGCCTAGAGGGGTCTCAACACAAGTCTTTTCATACCAGAACCATCTCAGTTAAGGCCATAGACATCTATAATAGAGGTCAAAATAGGGTTGTCCTAGATAGCATGTAGTTTAGACTTAGTTTGGTTATTTCAAACATATATAAAGGGAAAAAACATGGTTAGCATAGAGAAATAGTCTATGATTCCCTCCATGAAGATCACTATCACTTCTATAAACTCTTGGAATGGCAAAATGAACTTACCTAGGCCCTAAACAATCCATGTATACACTTACAACTAGGTGTGCAATCATGTTAAAGGTAAGAAGTGAGTTTCAAGCCTATTTGTAGGACCATTATGGATATGTTCAAGCTTATAGAATTCAAATGAAGCTCATTTGGAAAGTCTCAAACACAAAAAGGTTGTAGATAGGCCTATTAGGCAACTTATAAGCCTAAGACCCAAATAGGAGAGCATTGCCATTTCCACTTTGAAATAACCTTTATAGGCTATTGAGACATGTATATTATGTGACCATAGATGTATCTTGGCTATTAGATAACAAGGAAAATAATCATAGGCTATTTTGGGCTCTATGGTGTAGTCAAGCCCATTGGGCAAGGTTCACACTTAGTGTCAAATGATAAGTCACTTACACTTATAGAATAAGATGGTCATTATAACCTATTTAGACATGCTTTTAGAAATATATCAGAGATTCCCAAGCTATATGGATTCAAAAAAAAATCAAGAAAGTCATTTTGAGCCTTAGGTCATAGGCAAACTTGTGGGATAATGTTTAAGCCTAAGGAAAATGGTAGGTTAATTACATATATAACATAATATGATCACTAAAATGGATGAGAACATGTTTATATGGCTAGAATAGATATGTATAAATTTTTTGAGGACATATAAAACTAGGGAAAGCCATTTTTGGACTTTGAGACATCTCAAACTCTTGCAAAATGGAAGAACAAACTCAATAGGCCATTTTTTGAAGCTCATATATTTCATGAGGATCAGCATGGGAGCCAGATAAGTTAGAGATTGTTATCAAGTGTATTTAAGGCCAAATTAGTGATTTTTTTATAGCTTGGATGTTGGATCTTTATGAACCAACCTTAAGACCGAAAATAGGCCTAAAGCCCTACTAAACCCTTGCTAATGACCAGTCTTGGAAAATGGAGTTGGATAGCTACCAAAATGAAATATTTTATGTATAATGAATATTGGAGAATGTATAAAATACCCTAGGCTACATGACAACATGATGAGTTATGCGAAATTATATGGATGGGGGAAAAATAGGATTTTTCTCACTATTTTGTGTGTTGTGTAAGATACAGAAGGATTTAGGAGATGAAACCAAGTTTGGAAAAAATATTGACACTTATAATAAATATTAATATTAATTTCATGCCATGAAATAGTTTTTAAGTTCCCCAAATAATTTTTTCATCTCAACTAGTCAAATCTGACATATTAGACAAGTTAGTAAATAAGATGGAAAACTTCAAGTGGGATGTTTTTAAAGCCTTTATGATGAATCCAAGTCCATTAAAAGTATTTAAGTTTATCATTACCTCCATAAAGTGTATTTTAATGGTGAAATAAATCCAATTTTGAAGCCAAGTGTGTAGGGTTCATGAAAGAGCAATTTTTTGGACAACATGTGATGATAGCTAATTTTGAGATGATTCTAGAAGACCAAGCATGTAAAAAATGCATGAAGAGGCATAATTGAGAGCCTACCATTCCATTAAAATAATTTTTAATTCTCATCATTTGTTACAAGATTTTAAAATAGGCCCAATCATGAAGGTAGGTTTTTTATGCAAAAGGTGGAGTTTGTGCCACTTTACATAACTTTGATGACTTGTATGGACACTTAGACCTCCAGACATTACATGGTTCATCCCATGTCCTTATATCATGAATTATTAAATCCTTATATTATCTTTACAAGTGTCATTATGACCCTTGGAATTCTCTTCTTCTTTCTCTCACTCAAACTCTATAAGAGTTGGCCATTTTGGCATTGTATGGGATACTCCACCTGAGTATGGAAAATCCCTAATCATTTTTATACCTTTTGATCAGTAAAATTACTAATTTTTACCTCTTACATGACTATTAATATTGTTCTTGACTTGAATTTTGAATTTTCTTAGTGAAGACTATGGATTCCTTAGCAAGTTGTCACATCCTTTCACCCATTTACAACTTCTTTTTGTAGGGCATGTGATGTATTCCAAGAGATGTCAAGATTTAAGTGAGTTATTATATTGATTATTTCCCTCATATGCCTTTTGTCTATTCCTCCTATCATTTTTCATTCATCCATGACCTCACAATGTAACATTGATGTGAGAAGATGAAGATTGAAGGAGTGTATGTTTTAGTTTATTTCTTGGTATCAAGTGTAGAATTTAATTAGTTAGAAATCATAAAATTAATTTAGTTTATAAACCCATTAGTTTGTATTTTATTTCCTTTCTCTCTCTCCCTTTTCACCCTCCAAACATTAGTAGTAGTAGTAGTAGTAGTAGTAGTAGTAGTAGTAGTAGTAGTAGTAGTAGTAGTAGTAGTAGTAGTAGTAGTAGTAGTAGTAGTAGTAGTAGTAGTAGTAGTAGTAGTAGTCAAGTGGTACACCAAAGGAGCTAGCCCTATTTAGAGACTCAACTCATTTCTTAGGCTACCCACAAGCCTAGAGGTTATTCCATTATGCCACTTTGATGAGGAGAGCCTTGGAATATCATCAAAAGGTACATATCTAAGTGATAATAGTTTTTGGCACACCCATTGGGACTATTGTCTAAGAGGTTGAATAATTATTGGTGTTGTTCTTCAATAAATCAGTGTTTGAAGGCATTTCAACAAGCACCAATGGCAACTCCAAATTGAAGCAATTGGTTAAGCATTCTAAGTGCACAAAAATCTAAAAATTTTGGTATGTATCAGTATTAATGTGATAAATATTATTCTAATGTGCATCCCTATTAGTTTCATAAAGCTAATGTTGTTCATGGCTTCCCCCAAAGTGGCTCTCTTGCTCCCAATCAACCTTGTTGTGGTCATCCTCCCTTTAGTCAAATTGAAAAGACTATTAGAGAGATAAGACTTGAGTTTGAAAATAAATTATTAGAATGTGATGGTTTGAATGAGTTTAATAGGAACCAAAAATAGCTTTAAATATCAATCCTTTTTTCACCAAGAAGAGCTAATATACAAAGAGGAATGTTTGGCCAAACAATCTCAAGTCATCAAATGTATGGAAGAAATACTAGTGAGTTGGAAGAATCAAAATAATTAATGTAACCAGCCTTATGTACCCTCTCCCACCCTCAATCAGCCTCTTCCCATACAAATCCAATCCCCTTGTGTTTTAAATCTCTTCAAAATGGAAATTGATCATCAAAAAAAGATTGATAAGTCATCTCAATTGCCTAATGTGTCTTATCTTGTACCAAGTGAGTACTCTTGTAATACTAATATTTTAAAACATTTAATTTCACACCAAAATAAGATATATCATATCTCTAGTGTGCTTAAAGCATCCTCTTCTATACCATGTTATCATCATCCTACTCCAAATCTCTTGAAAATGGTAGCCTAACATCAAAGGAGGCTAGAATAATCCTCTAATGAGCTCATTCATTCCAAAACATCAAGTTGGAAGCCCTCCTTTGTTGAATAAAAACCTAGACCTCCAAAAAATTAGTATGTACATCCTTAATCAAACCTTCCTATTCTTATACAAGTTGTACCTAGTCTTACCCAAAATTCTCAATCCCTTTAATCTAGACTTAAGATCCTAAGTTGGAGAATTTCTCATCATGAGCCAACTCAAAACCTTAAGAAGATGGATGAGATTATTACCCATCATGAATAAATGGAATAAATTAGCATTACAAGTTGGAGTACTCATCATGTGCCAATCAAAGAACTTGAGGAAGAAAGACAAGTTGAAAAGAATGAGATGGTCCTAGAGAAATTAGATGAAACTACCTATTATCTTCAAGAGAAAGTTTTCCAAGATATTTTAGCTAGGAAAATTGAAGAGATAGAGATGAGAATGAAAATATTGATCCAAAGAAGCATAGAGGAGGTTACTACTTTTCCTCAAGAAGAAGAACCAATCAACATTTCATGTTAGAATCAAGTGGTTAACTCATGGGAGAAGAATAGAGATGATGAGGTGACAACCTTAGAAGGTCAAGAAGAGCTTGAAAATATTAGAGAGACCCTTCAATGTGAACCTACTCATGAAGACACTTGGCAGCAGTTGTACTATGTATTTCAAGATGAGATAGACAAATTTAACATGTCAACATTGGATGATTAAGAATGAAAACAAGATGAGCTCCCTCTCCCTTTGTTTGATGAGTTCCCTCTCCTTTTGTTTGATGAACTCCCTTTTTGTTTTGAAGAAGATAGTGATAAATCCATGGAACATGAGTTGTATAAGTTTCAATAACATGTTGTTGAGTAGCTAGAGGATCTTGTGTTTGAGAAAGAAGAGGAGAAATCAGATTGGTGTGGTAGAGGAATTGAAGAAGGAGATATTGAATAAGAAAGTGATGATTTTTGGGATGAAATATAAGACTATTATCTCAACTCCAACATCATACCAGCCACCCTTCCTCAAGAGAGTCATGATGAAGCTAAACATCAGTTTTTCAAGATCCTTTAGGAGATAGAGAAGTTACTGAGCAACCCAGATACATGCATAGAAGAGCATGAGCCAAATCAACCTTCCAAGAATGAATTGATAATCATGAACACCTTGGGAGATTACACTAGCATTGGAGACCAATAAGAGATATGTATTGAATATCATAATGATTATGTGTACATTAGATTTTTTTTTTTTAATTTTGATACGTTTGGAGCTTCTCCAAGCAATGTGGAAAGTAAGAAGGTTGGTTCACCAAGATTATACTTCAATAAACCACTTGTTTACCACCATGAGGTTTCTTGTCATGGAAGAGACATAAGAAACTTCCCATTTGATCTAGGAGGGAGAAGAACATAACATGTTAGATGTATATAAGTATTTTTTTCTTGTCTTGTTCTATTTCTCCTAAGTTCTTGGATCACATGTGTGTGTCTTGTGATTTTTTCTTTGTTATGTGTGTCCTTTGCTTTGTGTGGTGAAGGTAGCCTTAGTGTCTTGCATTGATCAAAGGTTGAGGTCAATGGTCAAAGGTTTTATTATTTTCCTCAGTCTCTAGATGACTCTTAAGCCAAATGGATTGATAAGGCAACTGGTATAGTTAGTATAGCAGGCATACTACCCCTATGAGTCACCAATTTATTGACTAAATTTGACTTTTTAGTTAAATTAGGGCACATATATTATAAAACCTAGTTTTATATTTCTATAGGGGGTCTAATATTTTGTTATAAGCTGTTTTATAGGTCAATTAATGTCAATTGATGTTATAATGACTTTGGTCATTAGTTCTCTAGGTCTATTCATCAATTGAGTCACTTTAAGGGGTCAAATAGGTGCATTTAATGATTTGTACAAGTGCCTTGGGAAATGTACAAGTTAAAAATTATTATTTCATGTTCCATGTGTCCTAATAAGTATTTAGTGACTGTTACTAACTTAATATATCAAGTTGTGTAGAAGAAAGGATAGTTTTATAGTGAAAAAGGAAGATATGAGAACTTGTACAACATCTTTAAGAAGTGTTCCATGTGGGAGAGGGTTAGGGGATGTAATTTCACATTAATTAACTCAAATAAATTATTTTAATAACTTGAAATTTCCATTTATAGCTCAAAACCATTCTATCTCTCTTTCATCCTTCTTGGCATAAAGGTGTGACTTACAAGTCTATATTTAGTATGTCCACCACATGCGGTTTCAGGAAAAAATCTCTTGGGAGATTTTTATACACTAACATACCTAAATTTTAATGGTAATAATTTTGATATTTGTCAAATGTTCTTCATGAATCATTTTTTTGAAGTTGACCTTCCAAAATTACCTATCAATCTATGCACCCTTCAGGTTTTGGTCTTGTTTGGAGAAGTCCATATAAATTAGTTGCTAAGATTTATTATATAGATTTATACCTTCCTTATATGATTCTTCACAATTTTTTTTAATGTTTTAAGTGGCTTTTCTATGATAACAAACATGAATTCATGAGGATACACCATTTTGCATTGTGAAGAGTTTTCACCATTTCCAAGAGTTGTGTGCTTTGTTATGGCTTCAAGGGGTTGTGTTAATGTCTTCAACATGTTTTTAGAGTCCTATTTATCTCCTATTTACCTTTCACCTTTAGTATCCAATGCATTCTCATGATTTTCAAGATCACATGTCACACAAGCAGTCATTCAACACTCTGCTTGCCTTGTTCCACATGTTTTCAAGTGATTTTTAGGTTGGAAGAAGTATGTTAGATCTGATTTCAAGGATATCTTGATGAAATTCATGGTTTAAAGTTTTTCAAAACCTATTGAGTGGTCTTGAGGATGTTTCTTAGCATGTCTCTTACCCAAACCCACACACTACCTACATACACTCAACCCATGCACACAAATAAGGGTTTTTTGGGTGATGTCATGCCATGAGAGGGACATTGGTAGTGGTGACAAGATTTTAGAGATATAATGAGTTTTCTTAGGGGTGGAGTTTTATTTCATAGCTTAAGGTGATCAAAGAGAGGTTTAAAATCCAACCTTACCTTCTCTGCCTGCACCTTGAAAAGGACCACCTACAAGTGGTGTTGATAGAGAATTGAGTACTCATATGGAAGTGTTGTAACATGATGAAACTTTCCTTGGAGATTTTGACATGTTTTTTTGACCATGACATGTGTGTTTGAGATGTGAAGTTGGCATATGAGGTTGAAAACATGCTCAAAGGTTTAGATGATTGTAATCAGGCCCACAGTCCCCAAAAACACTAAATAGAGGCTAGGAGGACTTTTTTGGGTGGAATATAACATGGAATAAATGATCTATAGTACTTATAATTGATTGAATTTACTATCCTCTAGCATGGAAAAGACTAGTGCCAAGGATGAGATTAAGAAGAGTGATGAAAGGTGCAAATTTTAAGGTCCAAAGATGCTCTTAAAACATTGTTTTCAAGCAGTATAGTCTATAAGAAAGAGCTCAAAATTGACTCTAGCTCCCAAGGTTACAAATCAAAATTTATGTCATGGTTAGGATGATTCTAAAAGTTTCAAGTGGACATCTAGGGCAGCAAGATCATCAAGGAGAAGGAGAGACTTTTGTTTTTCTCCCCATTCACTTTCCCATTCTGTACACTATGGGAATATAAACCTATAGGTAAGGTGAGAAAGGTAAAAAGAAAGAAGCTTAGAGTGCTTGAAATAGACCCCCTCATAACCATGAACATGTAAAATGTATGATGGTATCTGGAGTTGGGTGTAAAGGACTTAAGGAAGGTTGTAAGATTTGTGTTTAAATTGAAATCAAGCATGAGTAACCTACATTAAGGCCATGAAACATAGGTGTCTCAGTCATGGTGAAAGGAAACCATGTTATCGGTGAAAGAAACACATAAATAATGAGCACAATGTATGAGGAGTGATTAGATGGTTCCCTTGGTTCAAATTAAGGTATCCCAATGTCATGATCAACCTCAATTGAGAAAAAACACACCTATAGTTGGGTCTTGGGGGGTAGGGTATCTCATGAAGAACAATGACCTTGTTTTGATGCTAAAATGTTTTTTTAAAGACTTAAAAATGGAATGTATCTTCAAGAAAACACATTTTTATTAAAAAGGGGTATAATGGAGTCTACATATATTATGAGCACCCTCATTTGTAATGAAGTGACCTATAAGTAGGTCTTAAAGAGAGGAGTATTTCAGCCCAGACAAAGACCCTAAACTTCATAACACAAAATAGTGTTTTAAGACACTTAAAGAAGATACTAGTGAAAACATGTATCTGGTATCCTAGAGGGGTCTCAATAGAGGTCTTTTCATACTAGAACCATCTCAGTTGAGGCCATAAACATCTATAACAGAGGTAAAAATAGGGTTGTCCCAATTAGCATGTAGTGTAGATTTAGTTTGGTGATTTCAAACATATATAAATGTAAAAAACATGGTTAGAATAATGAAATAATTTGTGATTACCTCCATAAATATCACTATCACTTCCATAAATTCTTAGAATGGCAAAATGAACTTACCGAGGCCCTAAATAATCCCTATCTACACCTATAGTTGGATGTGTAGTCATGTTAAAGGTAATAAGTGAGTTTAAATCCTATTTTTAGGACCATTATGGATATGTTAAAGCTTATAGAATGAAAATAAAGCTCATTTGGAAAGTATCAAACACAAAAATGTTGTAGATAGGCCTATCAAGCAAGGTGCAAGCCTAAGGCCCAAATAGGAAAACATTGCCATTTCTTCTTTGAAATAAGATTTATAGGCTATTGAGACATGTATATTATGTGAACATAGATGTTTCTTGGATTTTAGGCAATAAATTAAAACATCATAGGCCATTTTTGGCTCTAAGGTATAGTTAAGCCCATTGGGCAAGGTTGACACTTAGGGTCAAATGATAAGTCACTTGCACTTATAGCATAAAATGGTCATTATAAGCTATTGGAACATGCTTTTATTACTATATTAGAGATTACAAAGCTATATAGAAGTAAATAAAACATCAAGAAAGTTATTTTGAGCCTTAAGTTGTAGGCAGACTTGTGGGACAAGGTTTAAGCCTAAGGAAAAATGGTAGGTCAATTGCATATATAACATAATATGATCACTCAAATGGATGAGAACATGTTTATAGGGATATATTAAACATGTATAAGATTTTTAAGGATAGATAAAACCATGGAAAGCCATTTTTGGACTTTGAGACATCTCAAACTTATGTAAAATGGAAGAACAAACTCGATAGGCCATTTTTTGAAGCTCATATATTTCATGAGGATCTGCATGGGATCTAGAGAAGTTAGGGAATTTTATCAAGGGTCTTGAAGGCCAAATTAGTTAATTTTTTTTCATCTTGGAAATTGGATCTCTATAAACCAACCTTAAGACCAAAAATAGGCCTAAATCCCTACTAAACCCTTGCTTAGGACCTATCTTAGGAAATGAAGTTGGATAGGTACCAAAATGAAATAGTTTGTCCAAAATGATTATTGGATCATGTAGATTACTCCCCTAGGCTATTTCAAAATGTGATGAGTTTTATGGAATTGTATGGATGGGGGTAGAGATAAACTTTTTTTATTACTATTTTTTGTGTTGTGTAGTCTACAAGAGGATTTAGGAGATGAAACTAAGTTTGGGAGAAATATTGACACTTATACTAACACTTAATATTAATTTTATGCCATGAAATAGTTTCTAAGTACCCCAATTAGGTTTTTCAACTCAACCAGTCAAATCTAACATATTGGACAAGCTAGTGAAGAAGATGGAAAACTTCAAGTGGGATATTTTTAAAGATTTTCTAATGATTACAAGTCCATGAATGGTCATTAAATTTTTCATTCCATCCCTCCCACATATTTTCATGATCAAATAAATCCAATTTGGAAGCTAAGTGTGTAAGGTTCATGAAAGGGTAATTTTATGGACAACAGGTGATGATAGTTCAATTTAGGATGGTTACAGAAGACCAAACATGAAAAAAATTCATGGATAGGCATTAATGAGAGCCTCCACTTAAATTAAAATAATTTTTACTACTCCTCATCAGCTAAAATATGTTCAAATAGGCCAAATCACGAAGGTAGTTGTTTATGCAAAGGGAGGAGTTTTGTGTCACTTTGCATAACTTTGATGACTTGAATGGACAATTGGACCTCCATACCTTGAATTTTTCATCATATGTCCTTATAAAATGAAAAATTAAATCCTTATATTATCTTTACAATTGTCCTTGTGACCCTTTGACTTCTCTTCTTCTCTCTTTATCGTTCAAACTTTATAAGAGTTGGCCATTTTGGCATTATATGGGATGTTCCACCTAAGTATGGAAAATCCCTACTCATTTTTATACCTTTTGGTCAATAAAATGACTAAGTGTTACCTCTTTTATGACTTTTCATAGTTTTTTTGACTTAAATGTTGAATTTGCTTAGTGAAGACTATGGATTCCATAACAAGTTATCACATTCTCTCACCTATTTATAGCTTCTTCTTACAGGGCATGTGATGTGTTCTAGGAGATATAAAGGTTTAAGTGAGTTATTATCTTTATTAGTGACCTCATAGTCCTTTTGTCTAGTCTTCATAGCCTTGTGCATTCATCCATGACCTCACAATGTAACATTATTGTGAGAAGATGAGGATTGAAGGAGTGTATGTTTTAGTTTGTTTCTTGGTCTCAAGTGTAGAATGGAATTGGTTGGAAGTCATAAAATTGATTTAGTGTATCACCTCCTTAGTTTAGTTTTGATTTCAATTATTTCTCTCCATTTTCACCCCCCAAAAGTTAGTAGTAGTAGTAGTCAAGTGGTACATCAAGGGAGTTAACCCTATCTAGAGACTGACCTCATTCCTTAGGCTACCCACAAGCCTATATGTGATTCCATTATGACACTTGGATGAGGATAGCCTTATAATATCCTAAAAGGGTGGATATATAAGTGAAAAAATGACCTTTAAACCCAAATGGTTACTTTATAAAGCTCAAACTTGATGATAGTGAACATCTTATGATGCAGGTCTATCGTTGAGTACTTAGATCTTGAGATAGAAAGATCGTGCAAGCACGAAACTCAAAAGATATAATTTTTGCATGAATATTTCCATGGAAATGAAATTTTTTGGCTTGTGATTCTTTCTAATCTATATTTATTAGATGCTTAAATAGGCTAGTCTATTTGTTTCTATAAGACATCCTACTGATGGTCTGGCCTTTCAAAGCTTGTATAAGTAATTTGATCATTCATCTAAATATGAAATTTACTCATTTGGTCAATACATGTGAATATATTGGTATTTGTGCCAAAAGTTACCAAAATATTTGGTAATTCATAGGGGTTTCATGATTTTTTATGCAAAAGAACCCATATCATATTTTTTAATCTAATCCATTGGGCATGGAGTCTTTACTTGGGTCCAACACATTAACCTGAACCCAACACTAGTTACCAATTATTTGGATAACCTATTTTTGGGATAATATAAATACCAAAAGGATAAAAATAAAATAGAGTTCCCAAGGCACTTATTTAAATGTAAACTAACTTACAACAAAATAGGGACAACAAATAAATATGCTAAAAACTACACTTTGAGGAAATTGTAACAACTACCCTAATATATATAACTTAAAATTAAGTATACCTTCATCCTAGATCAAAAGGAAAGTTTAAAAACCTTTATAACTCATGAGATGAGGGATTAAATGAGGAATACATCTCCTTGACCCTTGGTCTTGATACCTACTTCTTTTTTATTGCATCTATCAACTTCATTGGCATGATGTTCAATGAGAACCAAGTATCTCCAAATAGATCAAATATGTGCATCTATACAGTATCAAATTCTTCACATGGCTTCTCAACTATGAACTCCAATAGTGGTTTAATAAGTCATACCTTCTTGATTCCCATGACACTCTCAATAAGTTGTGCCTTTCTTCAGCTGTAAGTTCTTCTTGCCCATCAAGGAACTCTACATATTTTTCCCAATCTTGGTCATTTTCCTCCATGTGAAATTATTTGTCCATCCTCTCAATCACTTGATCCTCAATTTGAAAAATATATTCAATCTCTTTAAAGAGATTCATTTAAAATTTCCAATCATCTTTGTCCTTTTTATCATCTAGAACCACCACTTCTTTCGTCTTATCCTCTTGATGCACGAGGTTATTAAGACGGTGTTATTCATGCTACATTTCATTTAAGGGTGATTCAAAACAATATATAGGTATTGATCCATCTTCAAGAATAACAACTTCTACCTTGCTCACAAGAGATTCATTACTGGTGAAAACTTCAAGCTCTTCTGTGAAGCTATGGTATAACTACTACCAATGGTATTTTTCTTATTATATCTCATATCCAACTTTTACTTGTTTTTGTGACTCATTCTATTTGACACTATGAAAGTCTTGAACATGATCACTCTTGCCAAGTGGTGTCCCACTAATTATCTCCTCTTTTGATTCTAAAAATCCATCATTATCAATTGTGAGTTTAATATGGAGTTCATTGCTTACCTCCTCAAGGAGTGGCATAGGATATTCTTGGGATGACTCTAAGAGATATGAGATATATGTGACACCTCCTTAGTCCAGCTATTTGTCTTAACAATTATGTCCTCCTCTTTATTTTGCATGATATTGTGGATACATTTCTAAGATGGAAATGACCTAGATTCTTGAGAAGGGATGGATGGCGTTTGAGTGACCTTGGATTTGCTTGATTACATGATTTAGTTCCCAGATGGGAAAGATATAAGTTCTCCTTTTAACTTTTGATTTGGGTTCTCCTCCTCTTTCCTTATCATAAGATCCAACTCTTTGATCTACTTATCAATATTCTCTTGGAATATATTTTATTTAAGGTGGTTAGTGGCTTCATAAATATAAGGAACACAAGAAGACTCCTATGGAGGGATGAGAGAGGTTTGCATAGGTTTAGATCCTCCTATAACCTGGGATTTCAAATCCATATTTGTATCACTTTTCCCACCCCATGATTTTACCACTTGGTTCTAGCTTGGAACCTTGAATGAATTCATAATGGGTTCTTGAGGAAGTATGGAGTCTTGGATCTCAACAACAAGCTATCCAAAATAATCTCCTTCCTTATTTGATAACTCTCTTGGATGGATATCCAAGAAGGAAAGGTCTGAGGAACACATGATGAACTTGTCATACTTAAAGGGTCATATGGAATTGTCTCTTGGGGAGGAATGGGTGGTACATAAGAAGGTTGAGGTAGTTAATATGAAGGCACATAAGATTGGTAAGGTTAGACCTACTATTTTTTGAGGCATTTTAACTTGTTTTCAATGCTTTGAATGTAAACACCTACATCCATCATCTCACCTATGAGATTGTTCCAATTATCTATCTCAATAGGTGCCCATTATTCTTTCATTGGCTACAATGACTACATCACATGAAGAATTTGGTGAGTAGGGACATCTTAGACATAATGCTTTTATGAGCACAATTCTAGTGCATGTTTTTCAGGGATTATTAAAGTTCACTTGATTTCTAGTATAGATGGCTCATGATAAGGCTAATAAGGAGCATTATTATGATGGACTTGTTATCCATAAGAAGGATTAAGGAAATTTTCTTGATAATGAGGATCATGAGAAACTTGATGAGGCTCATCATATATTTGATAGGGCTCTTGGTAATGTTGGTTAGACTCATGTGGATCATGAGGACCATATTGGGACTACTAACATGGAGGTCAATGATAGGGATATTCACCATAGTTTTTCATTTCAAATTCATATGTCAAATGAGATGTAAAAACTTATTAGAAACTTAATTTAAACATACCTAGTTTACTCAAAACTAGAAGCTTGATTTGGAGTCACCATTAGTGATAATTATTTACTTCTAAAATATGATCAGAGGAAAGACACACCAAGATATTACCACTCTTTTGGACCTTGGTCCCACCAAGCATGCCAAAATTTTTAGAGATCTAGATTACACCCTAGCTATAAGCAGAAGTGTTCTTATCCTACTTCTAAATCTTGATCAACATGGGACTGACCCTAGGATATGTGTATCCTATAATGGGGTTAGACCTCTAGGATTTTTAATGAGGCTAGTTACTCTAATGAATCATTTTAGCTCATTTCCACCACTAAAACCAACTAATGACTAGGGAAAAGGGAGATAGATAATATAAAAGGGAAACCTAAGCTAAATATGGTGATTCACTTAAATAAAGGTTGATCCACTTTTATCAACTCTTAAAAACTAAAATAATAAGGAAAAATTAGATATAAGATTCTAAATATCTGCCATACATCAGCATTTCATGTAAAGGTTTACAAAATGATCATAAGATGAGGGAAGTGATGGATAGATCAAATGCAAGACACTAACCATTGGAAGTATCCACATGAGGGATTCAATCAAAAAGATATAGAACACTAAACATGACCTATATAACAAGATGAGCTAGTAACTAGGCGAGACAATGACTTGACAAGGGAAAGACTTCTACCATATATGAAAATGTAACATGTACACATTATACCAGAATAATGAAATTTGAAGAATAGTCTTATATTCATTTCAAAAGGTTACAAGCTCTATCTTGATAGAGTTTAGTTATTCCCAAGAGAGGGATTATAATGATACTGAGGGATCCATTTTTTGTCTCATAAAGCCTCTATATATAGCATAAAGAGAGAAAGAGAGATGGGAACATGCATGAATTACTTAAGAAATGGTCCTAGTCATCAAGAAGTAAAGTGGAAACTCATTGATTACTTTTTGGATGCATGTCTTCCTCTAACTAACTAGCCTTGATCAATAAATGGACCTCAATTTTATCTAATAAAATTCAAGCTCCTCTCATTAGTTGAGAGATCCCACTAGAGACAAGGGTTGGATATACATGATGATAAAGTCTATTTGAGTGGAATCAATGATCCTAACTACTTCAACTACTAGCTCACCACCTTGGGATCCCAAACCCACTTGACATGTTCATGAGGATGAAATCCTTGAATATTGAAAATAATAGAGTTATGCCATGAATGGTAGTTGGTACCTACTTTATTGATGATGGATCCATATTGATATATGAGACCCTTTGAATTAATCACATCTACTCCAATTTCATGTCTAAATCATAGGTTTATTTTATAAATGGAAAACCAATCTAAGATTATTGATTTTCCTATAGCTTTAATATTCATACAGACATATAGACTATATATCCCTTTTTTGTATTATAATAGTTCCAAATTGACCATTTTATCTTTTTAGGAACTAAGATTTCATTGTATACATACGTCCTCCTTTAAGAATGGCAAACATAGTCACAAATGAACCATAAAATTAATAAAATATAAAACCAGAGGTCCACATTAAGCTCCAATGGTAGTCTATTTATGTTCTTTATATTTTACTACAAGGCTATGTATACTTCATGGTGTTATTCGAGCTCTAATGGTGAAAAAATGAACCTAAAAGATTGGTTTACCTTGGTCAAAAACTAGTCCTTTAGTTTGACCTTATCCATAAAATAATACTCAAGCCAATCAAAATGATCCAAACTATCTTTATTCCTATTATCCTTGTAGATCCCCACTATCAGATCTTAACACTTTTAACCTCATTTGCACTATAGGATCAAGATATATAAATGAATGCAGGCCCTCAATTTACTTCCATGAAGATCCTTTGACATGTTGACCTACTTATGTGCCATTGGATCAAGATACACAAAGCAATACGAGCCTTAGATCTCATTGGGCCCACTTTCTTATTAGTTCTTATGCACCATAAAATAATTGGTATGAATAAATTCATTCCATTAATCTAGGCTTGAACCCACCTTTTATTAGTGAACACTCACCATTGGATTTTTGTTTAATTGGTCTATAGTGTCAGATCATTCCCAGTTTATATCTCTTTAAAGGTCTTTAACCCAAGGAACCTTTGAATAGTTTGACCCCTAGCATGAACCTTAGATCTTACTTGTCAGAATGCAAGCTTAAGTGGCTTATTTTATCTTGGCCAAGTTTAAACCTTTTAAAAACCTTTTGAACCCAAATAGTTACTTTATAGAGCTCAAAATTGATGTTAGTGAATGTCCTATGCTATAAATCTATCTTTGAACACTTAGGTCTTGAGATAGAAAGATTTCAAAAGCATGAAAATCATAGGATATAATCTTGGCATGAATATTTCAATGGTGATACAATAATTTGGCTCATGATGATTTTTGAGGTGCATTGATTAAATGCTTAAATAGGTTGGCTCATTTATTTTTGGAAGATGTCATGGTGATGGTCTAGCCTTTCAAAGCTTGTATAAGTCATTTGATCATTCATATAAATAGGAAATTTGCTCACATATTCAATCCATGTGTAGATCTTATTATGTTGGTCAAAATTAGCCAACACTATTATTGATATTTAGTGAGGGTTCATAAATCAAGAATTATTCACTGCTTCCCCAAACTCTCCCTATTATGTTATTCAGAAATAAAACATTTGGTAAAATTTAGCACATAGTGGTATAATTGTGGTAGATGTAATTAACTCGATTATTGAATCATTATTTTCATCCTAGTTTGAAAATACTCTTTCCTTCCTTAATCTTCCCTCTTTTTTATATTTATTTTAGAAATTGGACCTCCCTCCACTTTATTTTAGAAAGTGGTAAATCAAAGTGCATGAACATTAGAAATAGACCCAAGTAATTAACCCATTATTCAAGTAATCAATACTAATCCTTTGGTGGTTGCACTACATCCCTCATATATTATTCCATGAAGGTTCAATTATGAAGCCAAATAACTAAAACCATGCCTTGGGCTCATCTCACATCAGTCCTAAACTAGAGGATGAAAGTGCATCATTGTTCCCATTATCCTCTTCAAAAATACCCAATTTTATGAGTATTTTTTAGTAGGATCTTAGATTGAATAATAGCTAGTGCTAGAAGAAGGGCCATAAAAGAGAATTTGATTAATTGATTACTATTTTCCATACTTTATACTTTCTCCAATGTTGGGTGTTTCTAAAACACAAAATAATAATTGGTACTATAAATATGGCCTTGCAAGAGTGTTTGATTGACATAGTCTTGTTTCCCCTCCTTTACACTTTGTCCATTATTATGTGCTTTGAACACACATAAAAATAGATGGTACTAGAAGGAAGGACCTAAAAGAGTATTCGATGGATTAAGTCTTGTTTTCCATCCTTTATTTTTTATCCATTATTGTGTGTTTCAAACACACACAATAATAGTTAACATTAGAATGGGGGCCTTAATAATTTATGTATTGAGTGATGAATTAATTTAGATTATGTTTTTTGATAGTAACATACTAAATATTGCTTATTTATGAAACACCTTGGATTCTTCTAATTCACCTATCACTAGAGCTAGGTCTCATAACCACCAACTAGTGGTTTAACCCTTGAAATTAAATACAAGACCCAAAATCAATAGACATAGACCTATAATAGTTACCACTAGATGATGTTCTTAGGATTACCAAACTAGACCACTAGGGATGGCTTATTTAGCTGGCTTAGCCATTAATGTCCTAAGAGTTGTCCATGACTTACCCAAAAACCCTAAGATATATATTCCCTATTTCATTCTTAGTGTGTGATAGATTTATGAAGAGCATATGACCTCTTTAAAAACTTCCCTAAGGCTTATAAATGTTGAACATGAGGATTTAGCATGCATTTTTTTCCACTTCATGTTGATGGACTCATCCTATGACTGGTTACTCAACCTCCCTAAGAACTCAATTCCCAAATGGGACCATTTTAGTACTACCTTCCTCGCCTAGTTTGGGCAAGTGATAAACCCTAGTGTAATTTACCAAAAAATCACCTAAATTAAATGGGAAACTAATGAGCCTATTAATAACTTAAATTCTATATTTTAGAATATGTATGTTTAGGCCCCATAATTTTATTGATGGATAGGTTTGGGATAAATACATGAACCTTGTTCCTAATAATGTAGTGTATGAATTTATTCACAACTTTGACTAGGGCGTAGACAAGTTTGTCTAGAGTAGAATATCTTAGATATACATCTTTGAGATTGTTTCTCATGAAAGCAATAAGATCTTATTATCCATATAATCTCTGGGTGAGGTAGGTAATGATGGTATGTTTGAAATCAAAGGGGTAGATATATAAATCTTAGAAGTGCAAAGGCTTGTAGTTGATAAAGTTGGAGTATGAATTTTAGATTAAACCATCCAAATTGGTCAGAGGATAGGGTCTCACCCAAATAATAACTAAAATAGTCTTAGGAATAATTATACACCAAGTAGACTAAGAGATAGTGATATGACCAGACTAGTATGCCCCTATCATGCATTTCCTACTTTATGGAAATAAAATTCCTAGACTCAACCATATATATAAGAGATATCTTCGGTTGAAGGTTGCTAAATATATGTTGAAGAAGGGAATTATATTTAGAATGAATCATGATGGAATTTACCTAAGATTCTTGTCACTAGATTAATCCAAGGAAGTTATGGTAAGTTTCCATGATTAGAGCTGGTCAACTTGTAGCAAATACCATGACACACAAAGTTATGCAACTAGGAATATACTAAATTAATTTATTTAAAGATGTTCATGCCCATGTCCACATTTACCATCAATTTTATACCTTTTCCAAGAGGTAAACTCATGTAATAATTCCACTACAATTTTTGGTGGAATTAAAACCATTGTCCCAATCAAGGTTAGATTTCATTAAAGTCATCAACCCCAATTCATCATCTAACCATAAGTTTGTTCTCATAACCATATATTATTGCACAAGGTGGTCTAAGGTAGTTTAAATAAAGAGAAACACTAATGTGAAAGTCATAAATTTCATGGAGAACACCATAAAAACATAGTTTGTGGTCCCAATATCTTTGGCATGTGATGACATTTACACCTTCCAATCTATGGAGTTTATAAGATCAACTTATGACAATAGTATCAAACTAAGGTTCTCATCTAATCACTATACATCAGCAAACAAATTATTATAATATACCAATAAGAATTTAGTTGTTGCCATCAATATGTCTACATGAGAGAAACCCCAAGAGTGGCACTCGTTACTAAAGTTTGCTCTATGGGTTGACTACACTGTGTATAAATAGGACCTCAAGAGATCTGCTTTCCTTTTAGTTTATGGACTAGATCCAATCATGTTGGTCATGCTTATACTTCCAAATTATAAATTCATGTAACAAATCATTAAACTAAATTATAAAGTAAATTCTAGGCTCCTAGATATCATTCAATTAAAATAATCCCAAGATAAATATCTCTCTATTAAGCTTCAATAAACATCAAGGTACTATCAAATGATGGTTTGATAAAAGGGCTAAGATCAAGAAAATTAGAATTCATGATTTGGTATTAATGTGGTATAAGCCTCACAAAAAGAAGGGACAACACCTAAATTTTGATCCTCTTTATATTGGCCCCTATTAGATAATCAATATCTTGGGCTAGAACACCTTTCCCCTCAAAGACCTAAAAGGAAATGACCTAACACTACCGATAAATGGATAGTTGTTGAAACATTAATTCTTAGCTTCCCCATCTAATGTAATTTTACAATAACCTAGGCAAAGGATGGTAATTTATATATTAGGTTAGTTTTCTTTAGTTGTGTGTTTGATTTTCCTATTTTGTGCTTTCATTCTTTATTCTTTTGTCTTATTTATTTGGTTATGTCCTTGAAGCGTTCATCTACCCTAGATCTATCCCTCGATTGGAATTATGAAATTGAGCCCCATTATGAGGGATACCTAGAGAAGCAAAGTTAGTAACCACTCCAAATTGTGATCAAAGCTTAAAATATATTAAAGAGTTAGAAGGGATCAAGGTTGAGTCTTCAATCCAAACATATTAGGGATGATAATTGAGTCTTTTACATTTTAGATCTCAGAGGCCAATGATTCTTAGATTAACAAGTGGACTTTAAAATAACTCACATTCTAATTGAGGTCATTAAGCTTCACTTAACATAAAATATTATAAAAATTTAGGACCATTCAAGCCAATCTAAGATCAACTAAGTATTCATAGATTTCTCTTCACCCTATGACCATTGTCTTGGTTTCAAACCCTAAATGGAAAATATTGTTAAATCTCATCATAAGGAACCTTGAAAGAAGATTAAAAAAATGGGCATAATTTAAATTATGAGTCTTTCTCTAAATTTATATTTAGGAAACCTCCATCATAGGATTTTATACCTAGATGGCAGTGGAGAAATACCTTGAATAGGACCAAAGATATCTATTTTAGGGATATAGACACCTAGGTAGTAGTAGAGGAATGATACCATCCCCCTCCAAGCCTTGAAACCATTAAGGATCTTAAGGAAATCTAATCCCTAGTTCAACCTTAGTTACTTGAGTGAATTATAATATTGGACAAGTTAATTTAAAATAACTTCTTACACACACTGTTGGTCTTCTTTAGGATAAAATTTTAGTATGTCACTTTCTATTATATGAATTTATTGCCTTATTTTCTTATATGTCTAAAGATTTATTTTATAGTTTGTATTTTGTGTAGGAATGAAGGATTAATATGATAGGTTATAAGTGATTATCATTACTTCCCTATAGAATCGACCATTTTTTATGGAAAACACACTTCATTTCTTATAAATGGGGGACCCCCATTTAAAAACTATGTAAACTAGAGTTTTCAAACTTGTTATTCCATTCTGATTAGTTTAGCCTAAATAGAGTCTTTAAAATTACTTATTGTCATAGTTTTCCTAAGAATGTGGTATTTTTTAATGATAAATTGATTCAAATTAAAATCTACAAAGTTATATGAAGGAAATAATGCCCATATCCTAATGACAATCCTTGTTAAGATATGATTTCTTTCTTTAAATATTTAACACACTAAATTTGTAGGATTGTTCTCACTTGGAAATTCCCAAAGTCTTAGTCCCTTCCTAAAGTATCAGACCATGGAGTCATGTGTCATTTTAGAACCTATCTAGTAGTTTGGTGAGTACTTAAATGGTCTCACTTATTTTCTCTTTCACTTAGTAAATTTTTGTGTTTTCTTGTAGATTCTTCCATGTGTCTAAATCTTAATGTTATGTGAATTCAGGATATTCAAAAAAATCATAGTCATAGGTTTTACATGAGCAAGATTTTATATAAGGTTTAAAGACTTCACAATAATTGTTCAAATTTCTAGGCCTTCATAGAAAATGTTCTAACTTAGTTGGAATAAAAATTTTGAGCAAAATTTTTGAAGGTGAAACTAGTGAAGATTAATTTTGAAAAAAAGTTATGAAGAAGGAAGAGAGCCCAATGTAATGAGGAAATGACATGTGAAATATTGTTATATTAGTAAGTATCATGTCCATAAAAGAGATGTTACAACCTAGGAGAGCATGACATAATGAGGAAGTGCCACATGGCTCAAGGTCATAAATAATCAATAATTTACCCAATCATCATGTGCTAAAGTAAAATGGATAGTATCATATACCTAATAGAGATATCAAAGCTTGGGAGAACCCAACCCAACTAGGGAGTGACAGATCAACTAGAGGTAGAGTGGTTAGCCTTTTGATCCTAATAGAAATGTCAAATATTGAGATATCCTAACACAATCAACGGATGATATGTTCCCTAAAGGTTATAAGTGCTTGGATCCAACCAATGAGCTCTTCTTCATGTTAGATGCATCAATCTAATAGTCTTGAAAAAATGCCAAATATTGGGAGAGCTTGATGAAATGAATAAATGCCACATGCTATGTTGTCAAAGTAATCAATATCACTAGTCTGATAGAGATGTTAGACCATGGGAGAGTCCAACATATCACATAATAACACATGACATAACCATGGATATTAATAGGTGGGGTCTCATGGTCTCATAAAGGCTGGAATGAAGTATATGTGGAGTTATAAGGCTTAATCAAAGGATGCCATGTGTTCCTAGTGTAGACACCAATATTATGTCAGCTACCCCTTGGTCCCCCTCTAACCAATTACACACTTTATTAATTTAAAATAAATTACTTATTTTAAATTAATGACATCACCCTTGGACACCTCACCTTGGACACCTCACCTTGGATACCTCACCCTTAGACCATTTCTCACCCTATGACTCACCCTGAGACTAGGTCATCTAATCCTAACTACCTTAGACTTATTCTCATTCCATCCTAACATCCTAACTAACTCTCGTGCCTAATAAACCCATCTTTTGACCATTTTCTAATGACAAATGTAGTTGGCGGATGGAGAAATGGGCAAAGGGCTAAAAATAGCCCTTTTACCCCTTCTCTAGCCACTAATGTCGGTCAACTATCAGCCAATGCTGGCGGGATCACCGACGTCAATTTCATAAACCAAGTTCTAACATTGAGTTAGCTCTCTCTCTCTCTCTCCTAGATCCTAAATCTCTCTCTCAAACTCCTCTCTCTTGGGCTCTCTTACGACATGACTCTTTCACATCGATACTCACACTCTGAGACCAAACATCAGACTTCAAATTTCACTCTCTTGGGTATAGAAACTCTGCATAAGTCACTCCAGATTGGATAGGAACATTGCACAAGGACCTCAACATCATCCACATTGAGAGCTAAGTATTCTTTTATCTTATTTCAGTGTTTAGAATACATTAGTAATTAGTTTCTATTTACTATTTATAAATACTATCAACTAGACCTGACTTCTTCCTGGAGAGGCTAAAAAGCCTTCCCCATATCCTTATCCTCTTCTCATACCTATCCCCGACCTTTGCCCTTTTTCAGACCCTATTCACTGCCCTATAACCATGCACAAGCTTTTAAGCTTCCAGACTCTTCTATCGACCACAGACATAACCCTAAAACCCATCTAAGGCCCATTGCCCCTACCAACATCAGTAGTATAACTAATGTTAGCATATTTATCAACCGATGCTGGCAGGACTACCAACGTTAGTGACTGTAACAGATTGATTGTAGAGAATAGGTACACATTGTCTACTTTCTCTTTCTTATTCTTTCATTATTTCTTTTCATACAACACTTTTTTTATTAAATAGTGGACTATCATCCCTCACAAAGCTCTACGCTTTTGGGACTGAGCATTGCTTGGCAGTCCACCATATCTTTATCTAACACTCTCTTTGTTTAAGTCTTATTCTTATCTACAGGTGTCTTCCTCCATAGCCAAAGAGGAGCTCCTACAATGCTTGGATACGGTGTGCAAATTAATCTAGGTAACGTACAAACCCCTGACTCTTAACCTTTAGTTTCTTCATTCTTCTGAATATAATTAGCAAAAAGATAGAGAAACATTTTGGCACACCCGGTGGGACCCTAGAGTTTTCTTTGGGTTCATTTTTTCTCTTCTTCCATCCTTTTCTTCTTCCTCTAGGGAAAAATTCTCTTCTTCCATCCTTTTCTTCTATCTCTCTATTTCGAAAAGAAACCATTAGCACAAGTTAAAAAGAACATCCTTCTTTTTCTTCTTGTCATTTCTTGCCTGCATCATAGAGTAGTGAAAATTCATACTCTTAACCTTTTCTCCACTTGTTTGCATCTGAACAAAACATTTCAATTTGGGTTAAAAACACTATTGCATTTCATTCTTGCTTGAATGAATATTTAGCCCTCTCACTTAGTAATTCAAACACATTATGAATAAATCATAGTGCACAAATGTTACACAACCAAACCACAAGCACATCAAATCAAACATCTAAACATACTTGAGACAAGGCCCGTCTAGGATTTCATCACCTAGTAGATACCTTACCCTACCTGGCAATCCTACTTGGATTTCACCACCAAGAGGAGGACCCACTCTATTCTCTGGTAGAGTATAAACTATAGGCAAAGTATATATTGTCTAAGCAGCCTAGCTCGGCTCTGGGCTCGTGAAGTGAAGGGAGCAAGCCCCTAGCACCAGGCCACGTACAAAACCTAATACATATTTTTGAGCACCAAAACATAACTTGAAACCAGCTATAGAATTCATCTCTAGGACCCGTTCTAAAAGCCCAATTCCCAAACATATTCTTCTAAGGCATAAGCCACCATGACTCTAAAATTTATTCTTAGGAATTTAACATTTAGAGGTTGCTTGCCATCATCTATTTTTCTCTTTTTATCTAATTTTTTGAGCTAGTAAGGTCGCATTTTGAGGTCCAAAAATAACTCAAAATTTCTCTTTCTTTCAAAAAAATATCAGTTTTCTAAGTTTTTGGAAATACACAGACCCTGACATCAGTTTTTCCACTGATGTTGGTAACTTATCTTCACCGACATCAGTTTTTCCACCGACGTCGGCAATATATACTCACCAACATTGGTTTTTCCACTGACATCAGTTACTATCAACAAATTTTATTTCCAAAATAGCAAGCTTAAAACCCAACTTTTTTTTTGCTATTAAACACACATTCTAGTTTTTTGAAACTAAAACAAACTATTTTTGGAACCTAAACCCATTTCATCTTGAATGGCTTTGCCACATAGTCAAGCTAAAACTCTTGTTGACCATGCAAGGCAACAACCACTTCCACCTTCACCCTTCATACCAAGTCCCCTAATGGAGTATACTTTAGACACTGAGCGTACTCCTATCCAACCAACCCCAAATCAACCTCCAATTGTTCCCAAAGGGGATCAAAACTTTGAGAGATTCCTTGACCATAATTCCAAGGCTCTCCAACACTATCTCGCAAGAAGCCAAATGTGAGATCCTTCAGGTAACCCTATTTTTGGGATGACAACTTCCTTAGTTAAAGCGACAACAATATCGATAGCATCCACTACCCAACCTATAGTCACTCAGGCCATTGCCTTGACTAGTAACCCAACCATGGCCAATGCTTAAGATTTGGCCTCCCCTTCTATTTCTGGACCTACCTCCATTGGGGTTTCCATACCCCCTCAACCACAAACAATTCAACCAAGTTTGACACCTTTACAGAACTTGATTGTCTCTATCCCACCCACTCTTGCCCCCATAAATACAAGAGTGACTACCTATCCTCTAACTAGTGTTGCCACCACTCAACCACCCTTGGCAGCATCTAGTCAAGTTGTACCCTCTAGCTTCATGGCACAAGCCCCCTTGACCTCAACATCAGTCCCTATGATGAACTACCAATATGTTGCTCCTATACAAACACAACCAAGTACATCATATGCCCCTCCCAATGTCTTCTAAGTACCCTACAACTTAGGGGGTGCCCCTCATGCCAATCCATCTCCCGATCTAATCAAGATGTTGATGGATAAGATGTCCAACCTTGAGACATCTATTTCTGGTTCAAGTAATGTTCTTTCATATGAACAAATCTGTAATGAACCTATCAACCCTTTGGTCCCTATTCGACCATATCCTAGCCAGTGGGAACTCCCAAAATTTACTTGCTTTTAGAGTAAAGAGGACCCACAACAACATCTACGAGTGTTTAGACATGCTTGCTACCTTATAGCACACGATGATGTGTTATTACTTCGTACATTTCCCATGTCACTCTCTGGCACTGCCCTTGATTGGTATAGTTCTATTACCAGTCACTCTCTCTTTACCTTCACTCAACTAGCTCAGTTATTCCTTGACCACTTTTCAATCAATATCACTAAAAAGGTCTCCATCACAGACCTATATTCTATTAGACAATTTGACAATGAATCAATAGCTGACTTTGTTTCCCATTGGAGAGGTTTAATCAACCAACTCTCCTTTTCATTACCTCAACCTAAGCTCATTGAGCTCTTTTCAAGAGCATGTGCCAAGCACATCTCATCTACTTTGTGGGTTCAAACATTTTGTACATTTGACGAAGCTTTCACCATGGTTTGAAAGCTTGAACTCTGCGCAATTGAAGATAAGGTTAAACTGTGCAGTAAAAATACCAACACAAAAACCAATGACCCTTCTTCTTCCAGACCTTCTTCCCACTCTAAGTCCAAGGGATCAGTGAACACTGTGGTCCTTAGGCCATCATCTTCCACAACTAACCAATATGAACCTTCTACATCACAAAGCATCACAAGACAATTTCAATAATTTTATATACAGTGTCAATATACTCCAATAAGAGAATCATACGCTTCTGTGTTGGATAAACTAGTAAAGAAGGGGGTCTTCAATCTCCCTCAAATCTGACCACCTCAATTTGACCCCTCAAAATCCATCCCTGCATGGTATAGGGAAAATGACTTTTGTAACTATCATCGTGTCAAAGGTCATGACACGGACAATTGTAAAACCTTCAAAAACATTATTCAAGACATGTTAGATAAGGGGGATCTTGTTTTGGATAACCCAAATGTGCTAGCTAACCAAAACATAGATATCTTTAGGTAACCATTCCCTAACCATCCCCTAAGTCAAAATAACATTCAGACCATGGCCAATGACCTTCAAGAGCACAATATATGCACAATCGATATGGTTTCTCCTTTCATTCCTAACCAACCTCTCCCACAGTCTAGAGAGGTTAGTCAACCTATTTCTCCACCATGGGTAGAAGAGCCTCCTTCTCCTATTTGTCCTCCATAGATAGATGATAGTCCTCCATTAACCCCCCTTTCACATGAAGGAGAGTCTACTTTGACCTCTCCCATATTGGAGGATGCCTTGATGGTACCAATGCCACTAGCCCTGCCCTCATCCTTCTTATTACCAATGGAGGATCATACTTTCCATGCTCCCCTACCACATGTAGAAGCCATGATCATACCTGCACTCTATCCTCTTAAAGAGCCACATTCTCCAATCCCTTCTCCATCGAGAGAACAACCTGTCACTTCACCTACTTCGATCAAAGAAGATCCAGTGACCATTTTCTCTCACCTTTGGCTCGATATCACTGCATCCAACACATTTTTGCTCTCACTATTGCCCAAATCTGCTAAAGGACTGATTGTAAAGCCTCACATGACATCACCTAAACCCTTTTCTTGATTGGTAGAAAACTTAGGATTACTCCATTCTAGGAACCTAAAACATGAGGCACTATGGGAGTGACTTAAGGCTCCTTATCTTACACGTCCCACCTTGACTTATACTTCTAATCCTTTTGTGACTACTCAAACCAAAGTCTCTAATAAGGATCAGGTTTCTACTTCCAAATCTTCAAAAGCTCAACCTTCTACACCTAAACCCAAACCCTCACAGGCGTCTACCATGCCAAAACAAGTTAAATCCCTTGGTATTCACCCAGTATCGAACCTCACTCACCCACAAGTGAAGGTAGATTTGAATCTCACCCTACTAGTAGTGGTCCTCACACCAAACTAAAGAAGGCTATTAAACCACATCGGAGAACTCCTCCACCACCATCATCATTGCCCTCTATTTTGGGCCCACATCCATTTACTTTAATAGGAGTTCTCCCAAATCCAACACCTAACAAAGGCAAAATGCCTCCATTACTACCTCTACCCATCAAAAACATATTTACTCCATAAAATTTGACATCTTTCACCAAGAAAGTGCCATCTACTCATGTGGCTACACTGCCAACCAAAAAGATGGTACAAAAAACTCCTCCTACAACTCCTAAATAGAAGTTGTCAACCCCTATTGAAAAAAAGCATGCAGATCCATTAGTGGGTTCCTATGCTTTACTTTTATGCCAATTATTACAGTCTTCTAGCATCATTCTCCCACCAATAAAGCCATACCAACCTCTCAGACCAAAACCATCTTGGTTTGACGACACTCAAATTTGTGCGTATCATTGCACACTTGGGCATGATACTAAAAAGTGTTGTGCTCTTAAGGTTGTCATTTGTCAACACCTAAAAAAAGGCACCCTTCTCATTAAGCACCCCTTTGACAAACTAATGACATCATCCCATGCTTCCCAAACCTCGTCACCTTCACACTCATCAACTCTTGAATCAAAACCATCTTGGTTCAACGACACTAAATTTTGTGCATATCATCGTACACCTGGACATGACACTGAGCAATACTGCACTCTTAAAGTTGTCATTCGCCAACACCTAAAAAAGGATACCCTTTTCATCAAGGATCCTCTTGACCACCCTTTCAACAAACCAATAACACCATCCCATGCCTCCTAAACATCCTCACCTAAATCGGGATCTCAATGCAAGACTATGGTCCCTCTAACACCTTCTCCCCCTTTGTTTGAAATCAACACCATCAATGTGGTCACCAAGTCACAAACCAAGAAGGATAAAAGAAAAGAGAAGGTTTCTATCCCTTGGACATATCCATTCATCAAGTCTTCTCAACCATCAAAACCCAAGATTCCTATCTTGGGCACATCTCAACCAACATCTTCTGGGGCAATTCGTGACTCTATGGTGAAACAACTTCACCAAACCCCTGTGAAGATGTCTTTGTATGACCTAATACAAAGCTCTTCGCAACATCACCAGACCTTGATCAAAGCTTTACAGGTAGTGGAGGTCTAACTTGAAGACCCCAAACCACTGGCTACTTTAGTCAAATCATTACCAACCGTTGCCTCCATCACCTTTAGTGATTTTGAGATTCCAAATTACAACTTGGAAGATCAAGATCTCACCCTCTCAAACTAAACCTGTCACGAATGCTTCACAGGGTGAATCCTTACATCGCACTCCTTATCAAAGAGGAACTTCATCATCTTCTCTCCATCTCATTTATCCAACCCATTGATTATCCACAATGGGTGTCAAACATTGTCCCTATCCCAAAAGAAACTGGGGGAATTTGACTTTGTACTGACTATCACGACATCAACCAAGCATCAACCAACTTCACATCTAAGACCACATCAACCATGCCTACAACAAGAATCTTAAAGAACAAGATTTCAAATCAAAAATCTCATCCTTAAAGAAAACCAACACGTGACCAATATGGAAAGAAGCAAACGAGGAAAGTTTGCTCCTAATTGTCTCAGACCTTACATAATAATGCACAAGTATGAATTAGGGACTTATCATCTGTCTTCTCTCGAAGGATAGCCAAAACTTGAGCCCCTTAATGCCTTACATTTGTGACCATTTTATTGTTAATCAAGTAATCATTCACTTGATATTTAACTTGAGCTCGTCCCTTGAGCAACCCCCGTCATCCTCATTCCTATTCCTTTCAACCCTTTTTCCCTACAAACATTAGTTAGCATTTTTTTTAAGCATTAATGCTTTTTCCTAATAAAAGGGAAACCCCTAAACCTCTATAGTCTAGTCCATGACTAAAAGTTTAGTCAACAAAACATAAAACTGGGATGCCTAACAAAAGGTCATAAACTATAAATGTAGACTGCTCCCTCAAAAGACAACTACATTATTACTGTAACTAATAGACTACTACCTTGAAGGATAGCTATTCAAATCTCTTAAAACATACAAAGCCAAATATAGACCACTCCCTCAAAGGATGTCTATGCCTAAATTTTTCTACAAACATAGCACCCTCTCAGAAGCTTCTCATATCGATTAGCTTCACATGACCACAAAACAAGACAACATCCCCAAGTAGACTTCTCGCATTGATCAGTCTACCAAAAAAAAAGAAGACTGACAAACTATTAAGTCATGGACTTGCCTATAGTCATTCTTAGGGTCACCTATAAAAGCGGCAAAGTTATCCCTGCTAAAAAGGGTTATGTTATCCTCACATATCACATAATCAATCCTATTACCACAACATTCTCAAGGGACTTTGAGCTCACTTAATGTCAAGTGATTCAAGTACTTCTTTAACAAAAACCAATGGTCAATGACGTAATTCATGAACGGGGATTTTTGTTTACAAAAATCCTATCTATGTTATCACTATGGTCCTTGTCAATGAAAGAGCAAAATGCCTTTCACTTCTTATACACCTTTGTCACATACAACCAAACCAAACCAACCCAAACCAATCCAAACCAAACCAAAACATTTTCTAACAACTAAAATAACATCATGATTTATTTAATACAAATACAAATTTGTGTTATGTAAATTATCAAAGCCCATTCACATTAGTTTCTATGGAAAATAATACACATGGAAACTATCAACCAAACACAATTTATGTCAAACACATACCATCAACAATATGGAAACCTACTGAAGCATAAATAAATTCATTTCATTCTTAGCATACACCATCACCGATATGGAAAATTGTTAGAGATGAAAAGTCACATCACCAATGTTACAGAATACACCATCACACAATATGGAAAACACTGCAACATCATCATATATTCATCATTTCAAACATAACCAAAACAACCTATAAACCAATTTGAATCTTCTTCCCTTTTGGGGATAACTACATTGGCCTGAGGCCCTTCAAATAGGGGCTATGTAGGTAGCACTCAGTTGACATGGGGTCTTCTGAGGTTAGCTCGACCATTCATTTATTCATCTACCTAATGGACCAACCATATAACCTTTAACCATGACTTAAACCTAGTCAAAACCAATCCATAACCTACCTTCTTCTTCCCTTTTGGGGAGAACTACATTGGCCTGAGGTAGCACTCAGTTGACATGGGGTCTTTTGAGGTTAGCTCAGCCATTCATTGGTTCATTTACCTAATGGACCAACTATCTAAACCAGTCCAAAATCATGACCAAACAACCAGCCCTGACACTGTATAAGTCACTGTAAACTTCTCATGGGGCACATTGGAGATCCAATACATCTCCCTGACCATAACAAACTACACTTGAGATCACTTATATCTCTGACCAACCTGATCAATGACCTTAGAGATCGTGACTATCTCCTCAGACCATGACCACTTTTGAGACAACTTTGCATTGGTTGTTTTGATTGCATATATGCTACCTCACAAATAGTTAGCAAATTGTACACAACCCACATTACGACTCTCACACTTATTATCAGATCACACCCAAGTTGATCCCCAATATTTGTGACATTTTCATGTTTTCCAAGAGCACTTCCTAGCCTAGATACTTGGAACATGATGACCATTGGAGGTACAACTTTGATCGATCTAACCCAATCAGCTATGACCAATAAGCTAGGGACCGGTTATTTCAGTTTTAGTCCTCCTTGACCATTAGAGCTACATCTTTGATCATTTAACCCAATCAACTACCACTAATAAGTTGTGGATTGGTTATTTTGATTTTAGTGCTCCTTAACCTTGACTGTGACAATTTGACCTACCTATCACGTGAAGTGGTATACGCACAATCTCAACTATTGTAGTGTTCACACTCCAACTTCACCATACTCATCCACTGCCTATCAAATCGGTACTTGATATCAGGTTACCTTCCCTCAACTCCCACTTTTAGGGGAAATACCTCATCCCATACATGGGGTAACCTACATCTTATCCCATACTTGGGGAAACTTACTCCTATTTTTGTCTTGCAGTTTGTCAGAACAACCAACAAGACAAAAAGGGGCAAATGTAGACACCAATATTGTGTCAGCCACCCCTTGGTCCCCCTCTAACCACTTACACACTTTATTAATTTAAAATAAATTACTTATTTTAAATTAATGACATCACCCTTGAACACCTCACCTTGGACACCTCACCTTGGATACCTCACCCTTAGACCATTTATCACCCTATGACTCACCTTAAGACTAGGTCATCTAATCCTAACTACCTAAGACTTATTCTCATTCCATCCTAACCTCCTAACTAACTCTCATGTCTAATAAACCCATCTTATAACCATTCTCTAATGACAAATGCACTTGGCAGATGGAAAAATGGGCAAAGGGCTAAAAATAGTCCTTTTACCCATTCTCTAATCACTGACATCAATCAATTGTCGGTCGATGCCAGTGGGATCACCGACGTCAGTTTCATAAACCAAGTTCTAACATTGAGTTAGTTCTCTCTCTCTCTCTCTCTCTCTCTCGGATCCTAAATCTCTCTCTCAAACTCCTCTCTCTTGGGCTCTCTTATGATGGGACTCTTTCACATCAACATGCACACTCTGAGACCAAGCATCAGACTTTGACTTTTGCTCTCTTGGGTACAAATTTTTTGCATAAGTCACTCCAGATTGGATAGGAACATTGCACGAGGAGCTCCACATCAGCCACAAGTAGAGCTAAGTATTATTCTATCTTATTTCAGTGTTTAGAATACATTAGTAATTAGTTTCTATTTACTATTTCTAAATACTATCAACCAGACACGACTTCTTCTTGGAGAGGCTAAAAAGCCTTCCCCATATCCTTATCCTCTTCTCATACCTATCCTCGACCTTTGCCCTTTCTCAAACCCTATTCACTGCCTTGCAACCCTACACAAGATTTTAAGCTTCCAGACTCCTCTGTTGACCACAGACATAACCCTGAAACCTGTCCAAGGGCCATTGCCCCTATTGACATCGGTAGTATAATCGACGTCGGCATATTTATCAACTGATGCTGACAAGACTACCAACATCGGTGACTGTAATAGACTGATTACAGAGAATAGGTACATGTTGTCTACTTTCTCTTTCTTAGTCTTTCATTATTTCTTTTCATACAACACTCTTTTTATCAAATAGTGGACTATCATCCCTCACGGAGCTCTACGATTTCGAGACCAAGCGTTGCTTGGTAGTCCACCATATCTTTATCTAACATTCTCTTTGTTTAAGTCTTATTATTATCTATAGGTGTCTTCCTCCATAGCCAAAGAGGATATCCTACAATGCTTGGATACGGTGTGCAACTTAATCTGGGTAATGTACAAACCCCTGACTCTTAACCTTTAGTTTCTTCCTTCTTCTGAATATAATTAGCAAAAATGTAGAGAAACACCTAGATGGTATGCCATCCCTACTAAGAGTATAATAGTGAAGTGATAGGTTATGCCTAAGTGTCAACCATTGACAAGAGGACCATTAAACATATGATAAGTGGAATGAAGTGGAAGCTGCTTGAGAAGCTTTAAAGATGAGGTGGTCATGTGCCTCCCACACTCCAAACATTGATGAAGTGGAAAACTAGACCTTAATTGGATAATTTGAAATTTTGTATCACCTTTACTAAATCTATTATGAGTTGTGTAATCATATGATCCATATTTAAATATTGATTAGGAAGTTAAGTGGGAGATTAATCCATCAACTCAAATTTGAATCCACAATGAGCATAAGCTAGGTGTCTAAAGTCTAGATGGTTATGGAGGATCCCCTCTAGGTATACCAAAGGCTCATAGCCTAGGTAGATATGATCTTTAGAGAGCCTTTGATTAGCCTTACCAAGATGGACCAAGAGTTTCACCTCATGGTAGCTATGTTAGAGGCTAAAGAAGAAAATTCTAAATAGTTGGGAATCAACTAGTCTATTTTGCCTCCATGTATCAGTTAGGTGGGCCCATACAAATATTATGAGGAAAACAAAGGGGATTTTCTAATTTTTTTTGAATTATTTAGTTGGAACAACTAGGAGCCACCACCATGGCCTAGGATGAGAATATTACACTACTTAGAGGTGAATCCCATCCTTATCTATAAAAATGTAAACTGCATTATATTTTTGAGGTTAACATTTTAGCTCCTAAGTGATGCTAGAATCAAGCCAGTATTTTATTTATGGTTTACTTTGCCCTTTTTGATTGTAAAATATTAGCCATGATCGATACCCTTGCAATATAACTTATTATTTTTAATGAATTCAATTTCAGCCTTTGTGAAATGCATATTATTTATTTGAAAGTATCCATCATTTTAATTTTAAATAAATGTTAAAGCTCATATAATTGTTTTAATGTTCTTTCATTTTATGAATGGTTATGATGTGCATGTCTGTTATAACCTATTTGTGAACTCCTTTCATTTTCCTTAAAATATTGATAACCTGTGTGTAAGTCTACAAGTTATATTGTAACTTTATGTGTTATTTATCATGGACTTCTAGTATTGATATTTAGGGAGGGTTTTGTTGACCAAATTTGACTCTTAAGTCAAATTAAGGCACCTATCAGTAAAAAATTGATTTATAGGTCTATAATGGGTGTAATATGAGTGTCATGAGGTGTATTATAATTAAATTTATGTGAATTATTGTTATATTGGCCTTGGTCAATTAGTTTTTATGTCCATTTATCATTTTAAGTCATTTTAAGGTTAAAAATGGTGCATTTAATGAAGTTATATGGGTTTCTTGGAAAATGTGAAGATTTAAAAATATGATGTCATACCCCATGTGTCCATATAAGTCTTAAGTAACTATTGGTAACTGAAAGTTGTAGGTTCATCAGAAGAAAAGGTAGTTTTCTTAAAGAATGAGAGAGGAATTTGACACTTGTGCTTCCTCCTTGGGAAGTGTGACATTGGGAAAATATTGAAATTTGAATCTTAATCTCTCCCATTCTTAGTTACATGCTTATTTTCATTTATAAGTCTCATTTATTTCTCAAAACTATTCATCTCTCTTTTCACCCTTCTTGGCAAGTAAAAGTGACTTGTAGGTTTGTACTTGGTATGGACAGCTCATGAGGTTTCAAGATAAATGATCTTGAGAGATGATATTAAAATCATATAAATTAATTTTCATATAATTATTTTGAAAATTTATCAAATTTATTTTATAAACCATTGTTAACAAGTTAACTATGCAAATCTGCTAGTTATTTTGTGTACCCTATGGGTTTTCCTTATTTGGGAGATTCCATATAATATAGCTTATTATGTTGCTCATATATGATTTTTAATTATTAACACAATTATAAAAATTATTTTTTTCATGTTTTGTTGTGTTTGGATGAGCAAATAACCTCAAATTTGTAGACTGGTCTCATTTGAAGACAATAGGCAGGTTTTCATCATTTGCAGAGTCCTCATGATTGATCATGATTTCATAGAAATGTAATAGGTCAAATATAATGATTTTAATGTTATATCATTTCCTTTCATCTTATGATATCATATTATAAATAAATCTCCATGAGTATAAAAATCACATGCCATATTCATAGTCTGGTAGCCATTGATGAACATGTTCAAGTGTTTTCATGAATGAGTTCATGTTAAAAGGGAGGTATAGATACTTGTTTCCTATACATTATATTATTAATATGATTTTTTAGGTTTTTGGATAGGAATATAACTCATTTTAATGCCAATTCAATGTTTACTTCCTATATCACTTTTACTTCCTATGTACATTGAATGTTCACTTATAGTAAGCCTTGACAGAAGGTTAAGAAACCATTTCAAGAGTGAAAATATAGTGGTGAAACTCTCATTGATGGTATTAGTCCCTAAAGTATATTGGAATACTTATTTTTAGGAATATATTTGCAAATGGATTTGAGATAAATTCAAAGGTTCAAATGACTATGTTTTAGGCCTTTTTGTCCCTAAGTTAGCAAAACAGAGAACCTAAGAGTTTTGTAGAAAATTTATAACAAGGTTATAGTGAGATTTGATGCATCATATTATGTTAATATTATATCATATAGTAGGTAAAATAACTTTAAAAAGTCTAATAGGTACATGATTAGAGGAGGATAGGTTTTTGAGGAGCCCAAAATCACATTTTATGCACTAAATTAAGACAACAAGATCTATAGGAAAGAACTCAAAATGAACTTTAGCTCCAAAATTTAAAAAATAGACTTGGATTCCATGGTTATAGGATTAAAATAGTGGAAAGTATCATACATATACTAATATATCATCATAAAGAGGCATAGGCTATGTTTGGACCCCTTACACCCTTTCAGTCTATACACATCTTGAGCCAAATGTTGACCTACAATTGAGTATGAGGACAAAGTTACAATATTGGTATCTTAAATTGTGTTTATAACTTTTAAGGTAAACCAATTTATATAATAATGATATATGGATTTAAAATTTCATTAAATGTCCCCATACATCATGATTGGGGTTTAAATAAGTACAAATACACCTACAACCAAAAGAGGACAAAGAGGGGCAGGGAGGAAGTAAATTAGATTTATTGAGATTTATAAAGAAATAAAGGTGATAAAATGGTATATAAAAGCTATAATATGACTTAAAGTAGGTTTAGAATACCTGTGCAGGGTCTTAAACAATAAATAACATCTATAGGTCTTGGAACTCACCTATAGCCAACTATGATTGAGACAAACAATGAGCTCAAGGCATTGTTACAAGTGATGGTCTAAGCTCAAACATGTGTCAAACAAGTTCAAAATAATGTATATGATCATGGAATATTAAATATTGGTATATAATCATTGGTTTCATCCTAAAACATACAAACATAAACCTACAGGTGTGAGGTTTTGAGGCCAACATAGCCAAGTGTTGATTAAGCCAGACAATAAGTGGAAAGGAAGCATGTTTGGTGTTTGAAAAGCATGGAGATGGAGGAGATAAACATGATGAATGATCCTAAGGGAATAATTAGGGTTTTTATACCCTATTTTCAGGTCTATACAAGCAAATAACACCTACATGATTAAAGTTTAAATAAAACACAGTCAACATTACACTAGACCCCTGCCATTTGTAAGGTTCATAAGGAAGAAAAGGATGGTTTAGGGTATGACTGGTTATGAAACATCCCAAAAAGGATCATAAAATCAATTATTAATCTTTATACCATGAAAATAGGGTTAGGATAACTCCAAGTTGGACAACATATAGTCCATATACTTTTTTTATACACGGTCTACCTATGAAAAGCTCAGTCTTGGATTTTAAAGCAATTAGGTGGTCAAATGGTCTAATTGAAGGCTGAATTTTTATGTAATAGGTATCAATAACTTGTATAGTCCTATAAAATGACTAAAAATATCTAAATAAATAGGAGAGTTCCCTCTATTTTATCTCAGATAGAGGGCACTCCCCTCATGCTTGGAACTGATAGTTTTAAGGGATGAAGATAGAAAAGTGGACCAAAAGAAAAATAAGCTATCAGGAAGGTGAGATAATTTGAAAAACAATAATATCAACATAGGAGACCAAGTATATATGAAATAAACCAAATAGGATGCTTAAAAACCTCAAGGTTATAATCATGCATGATAGGCATTTTTAGGCCTAGAAGCTAATAAGAGGATCATCTTCATTTCTAGTTTGATGTGATCAATATAACTTGTTGAAACATGTTTTAGGGATATTAATAGACATGTTAAATCTCTTAGGATGAAATATAAACCATTAAAACTCATTTTAGGCTCTAAGTTGTAGGTAAGCCTACTAGACAAAGATCAAGCTTAATGGCCAAAGAGAAGGTCACTCATACTTTTGGAATTAATATGAATTAAAACCTATTTTATAATTTTACTAGGGTGTAACTAGGTATTTTAAAACTTTAATATTTCAGAGAAGGCTCCAAGATAATCAATTTTGGCTTGAGACAATTGTTAGGCCTATGCAAATGGGGAAAAGAGCTTGATAGGATAGGAAAAGAGCTTGATAGGATAGGTTTAGAAGCTCATATCTTTCATGATGATTTGAATGGGAATATGAGAATTTTAGGTATATTAAGGAGGGTCTTGAAAATAAAATTTATGGAATTTTTTGGCAACTTGGATTTCATGTTTCTATGAAATAACTTTAAGAGGTCAAATAGACTTTAAACCCTCCAAAACACTTCCTAGTGACCAGTTTGTGAAAATGGAGTTGTAAGGATGATTTAATGGCACATTTTGACTATGTAATATTTTGTAAATTTTAAATTACTCTCTCAAGATCCCTCACATTATTTTTTTTTTACATACTTGTATGGATGGGGGCATAAATAAGATTTTCTCACTATTTTATGTGTTTTATAGGTTTTAGGAGGTTTAAAGGGATGAAAATGACATATATGGAAATATTAAGACTTAATATAACTAAAAATATCACTCTCATGCCTTTAAATATATCTTAATTGTCCAAACTTGGTGCTTCAACTCAACCAATCAAAATTGGCATAATGGACAAACTAGGGAGAAGTGTAAAAACTTTAAGTAGATGGCCTTTTAAGGTGTCCTTAATGCTTCTAAGGACATGTATGGGTATTTAAATATGTTTTTTAGTATTTTTTATTTATTTTATTGAATAATTTATCTATTTTTGGAAGCGAAGTGTGCATGATACATGTAAGAATAATATTCTAGATAACAAATGATGATTTCTCCTTTCCAGGTGATTTCATATGACAAAGCCTACAAAAAATACATGGAGAGGAATGTATGATGTCCTTAAAATTATTTAAAATAATTTTAACTACTACTAATTAGTTATAAATCATTCAAATAGGGATAATCATGCAGGCAATTTTTTTTAGCAGAATGAGGAGTTCTTTACCACTTTTCATGAGGTTTATGACTTGGATTGACATTTTTACCTATATAACTTGCATGGTTAATACCATACCCTATATAAATTCACTATTAACTCATTTTATCATCTTTAAAAGTGTATTTGTGACCTTTGAACTTATTTCTTCTTCTCTCTCTCCCAAGTTCTATAAAAATTAGCCATTTTCAGCATTGTATTCTATGCTCCACCTGAGTATGGTGAAGCCCTACTCAAATTTAAAACTTTTTATCAATAATATAACTGAATTTTACCTCCTATATGAATTTTATTAGTGTGTTCAATTAGATTATAAATCTTTCTTAGTGAAAACTATGGATTCCTTAGCATGTTGTTCCATTTTTTCACCTATTTACAACCTCTTCTGATAGGGCATGTGAAATATTCCAGAAGATGTTCATAGTTTAATTAATTATTATATTCATTATTTACCTCATATTATTATTTAATAGTCTTCTTATATTTTCACATTCATCAATAACCTCACAATGTAGCATTGATGTGAGAAGATGAAGATTGGAGAAGTGGATTTTTAGTTTATCCTTTGATTTCAAGTGTAATATTTATATGGTTAGTTGTCATCATGTTATTTGGTGTATCACCTCCCTTATATTAGTTTTAGTTTATTTATAATTATCCATTTTCAACCCCCATGTTTATTTTTAGTTTCAATCCAAAGTGGTACATCAAGGGAGCTAGCCTTATCTAGAGAATCACCTCATTCCCTAGGATACACACAAGCCTAGACATGATTCCATTGTGCCACTTGGATGAGGAGAGATTTGAATCTCCTAAAAGGGTGAAAATTAAAGTGAAAATAGGTTAATAAATTAAGCATTCTTCACTACTTCCCTAGACTCTCCATTTGTGTTATTTAGAGTTAAAACCATCAGTGAAACTCAACACATAGTGGTATAACTATGGTAGATCCACTTAACTTGATTATTGAAGCATTCATATCATCATGACCAAGATACACACTTTATTGCCTTACTCTTCCCTCTTTTTTGTTTTTATTTTGGAAATTGAACTAATGTCCCCTTTATTTTAGAAACTGGTAAAGCAAAGTGCATGAACATTAGCAGTAGACCCATGTAATTAACTCATTATTAAAGAATTTGTTATTAAACCTCTAGTGGTGGTACTTCATACAAAGGAGATTAATCCACATAGGTTATATTGTGAATATAAATACCTAAAACCATGCCCTGAGATAATCTCACATCAGTCTTAAAATGGAAGATGAAATTTCATCATTGTTCCCACTATTCTCTTCAAAAATACCCAATTTCATGAGTATTTTAGAGCAAGACTTTGGACCAAATAAAAACTAGTGCTAGAAGGAGGGCCTTAAAATTTTATTTGATTGATTGAGTATTACTTCCCCTCATTTATGATTTCTCCATTATTGTGTGCTTCAAACACACACAATAATAGTTGGTGCTAGAAGGAGGGACCTAAAAGAGTATTTGATTGATTGAGTCTTGTTTCACCTCCTTTACACTTTTTCCATTATTGTGTGCTTCAAACACACACAACAACAACTAAAAATATAATTATGGTCTTAAAAGAGTATTTGATTTATTGAGTCTTATTCCACCTCCTTTATGCTTTCTCCATTATTATGTGCTTAAAACGAAAAAAAAAAAATAGTGGTGGAAGGAGGGCCTCAAGAATTTATGCATTGAGTGTTGACTTACTTGAGAGTATTCTTATTGATGGTAACAAACTAAATATTGTTTGCTTGTGAAACAACACATCACCAGAGATAGGTCCTATTGTATCATAAAATTTCACACTTAGAGAGAGTAATTAAGGCTCTCTCTAATTGAGCTACAATATGGAAATAACCTTAGGTTGTGGGTCACCTATGGTGGGGTTGGACCCCTAAAGAATGATGAATTCATCTTGATAGATCACCTAAACTAAATTTCACACTAAGAAAAAGGTTATAAAGTGAGAAATAGGATCCTAAGAAATTTAACCACATGATTCACCAAATTATATGAGGATATTATAATCATGAAGTAAACACTGAAGAAGCATAATATAATGCTAGCTCATACAATCCCACAAAACTAGCTAGTTGTATAAGTGTTTCATAAACTAGGTTCATGAAGTAATAAATGAAGGTAAAGAGGAGTTCTAAGACTCAATGAGATCTTTCATCAATGATATAAAGAACACAAACTTAGATATACAACTAACTTGAAGTCACCTAGAAATGAGCAAGAAAGGAGGACAATGGGCATGGAAGATTCTCCTTCATAATGACATCATGCACAAGTTTTGCTACACATAATTCAGATGGGAGAGATAGGTAAAGAAAGTATTTATTGATTCAAGAGGTATTTCATACAAATTTTGATAAGGTATAACCTTATAAAATGAGAGTAATGTGCTCTTCTAGAATTGAGAGAAAAATTCTTATCAAAAATGAGAGAGAGCCCTTATAAATGGAAAAGAATAAGAGATATAGGAGAAAAGGGAGAGAAAGGGAGCATGCCATCTGAGGCCATTAATTGAGCTACCATCCTTCTTGATTTTTGAACCATCTTTGATTTAATTAGAACTAAAAGGCTTCATCAACAAGCTAACCTTCATTTTCTCCAATAGTATTCAAGCTCTTCTCATTGGCTGAGAAATTCACTAGAAGATAGGAATCTATTTTGTAGATGATGAGTCATGATCTATTGGGAAGGAAAACCTTAAAGGCTTTGTGAAATAATTGAATGCTCAAATATACTCTCAAATCCCTAGAACATCTTGTTTTGATCTTATACACCATTTCCCACTTGATTTCACCATGAAGACAAAGTCCTCATATCCATGGATTTGATATAGCCATGCTTAAGTCTAATTTTAGTGGCTATAGGTACCTATTTGTCATAGCTATGACTATGTCGATGGATGAGACATTTCTTCATAGTCACATATCTACCCCTACTTTAAAATCTGAGCATAGGTCTTACTATAGATTGAAAACCAATCTCATTTATTGGTTTCCATATAGCTATAATATCAATGAAAACCTATAGGCTATATAGTCTTATCTTAACAACTACTAGTCCATATTTGATCTCTATATTAGGCCCTAAAATAAATATTATACCGCTACTAAGATTTAATGATGATGTTTGATCTTGAAATATCCATTTTGGTTCAACTTTAAACTATATTTTGACCTCTAATCAAAGTCTCATAAATTTAACCTTTAATTTTGATTACTAATCTTGATTTGGGTCTTCAAGATTATGATACATTCAACCTTCATCATTGGATGTTGATCTATGTTCAATATTTGAGATTAAGTCACTTGGAAATTGCATGTTTATCTTCAAGATATGTTGACTCATTGACCTCTCACTCGTCATCGATCAACTTCCTCATGATTGAATGTACACTATTGGATCTACGTTCTCATGATTAAATGTAAATCATTATATTTTATTTATCATGATTAAAAATGAAATGATGGATCTACTTTCTTGTGATTAAATGCACACCATTGGATCTTTAGTCTACTAGATCGAACATAGACCATTTATCTACCTAATAGTTATTTTGGTCATGACACTTGGTAACTATGTATTTATCTTTGAGATTAACTAACTTGTTGACCCTTTTATAACCATTGATCTAATTTAGTGTGATAGATCATGTGCCATTGATCATCTTGAACCCACTAGCTTCATTTTATTATTGCTCACCATTAGATCTTCTCCAAGTTTCCATAATTTAACCATTTATTAACTCTATGTTCACTCTTTTTAATCCCGATGTCTATTCCACGAGGCCTAAACTTGACATCCCCATACAAGTCTTATTTTTTAAATGTATTTTTAAATCCCAATGGTTAATTGTTACATCTTTAACTTGACATCCTCGTACACATTTAATTTTACTTGTTCAAATTTGAGGACTTATATCTTGAGATAGATAACTCATCAAGACATGAAACTAGCAGAGAATGTTCAAGGCATGAAAAAAAACATGTCCATACAAACTTTTGGCTTAAGAGGCTTGCCAAGTGAACCTTATTAAATGCACAACCAACTTGATCTGTTCATTTATGCATGATGTTTGATGAGGACCTGGTTCTTCTAGACTTGTTCAAGTTATTATTGTCTCTTTATAAGGCTCTAATGAACTTTTAAGACTTTTTAAAACCTGATTCATGCCCCTGAATGCTTAGAACACCATGATAACCTACTAGTATTTTTCACTTTACAATCTTAGACCTATTTCTAAGCCTACTTCGCAAGGATCAGCAAATTGCACTTTAAGCTTGCTTAAAGTGCTGTAAAATATTTGTAAGAAATATTAGACCTTCTTATCCTAATTTTAGTCCACCCATTCCATCCAAAAATCTTCTCATCTATCCAAACCATTTATAGGCAAAAGATTCTTATGTGGACCAAATTTGGCCATAATTTTTGGTGACATCATAGGGTTACATGCCTACTATCCAAGGGACTAATAGACTTGAACTGATCCATTGGGAATGGATTATTTTTATTTCTTCCCAAATGAAGTTATTTTGAGATTGATAGAAGGTTGACCCTTTATGAAACCTCCTCTTGAACTAAAAGGGGACAAAAGAGAAAAACAAACAATTGTACCACAAGAACTTATTAAAAGGGAAACACACAATTGAAAGAAAATATGCACAAGGAATTAATATAAATTATAGTAGCTGGGACACCAAACCTAGTTAATATGTTGTCATAGAAGTCCAATACTAATGTTTCATTGGCTTATTTCAAGGTAATTACTTTCACCCACCTAGTGAAGTAGCCAGTTATAGTGAGTACCCATTTATGTCCTATACTTGAAGGTGTATTTATCATTCCTATGAAGTATAACCACCACTACAAGAAGGGTTTCTCTACCTGCATAAAATTGAGTGGAAGAGATATTAATCTTTGTTTGCTTACAAATATAACACACTTCTCACATTTCTTAACCCATCCATAGGCATCCTTGAAAAGGATAGGCTAGTAATAACCAACCCTCATTATTTTTTCTATTTTTATCCTTGGAGCAACATGGCCTCCTACATGTCTAACATGAAATTGCTCCAAAAACTTTATCACTTGATCATCATCTATGCACCTAAGGAGTAATCCATTGAGGTCCATTATAAATAAAACCCCATTAACCAATGCATAAGGTATGGACTAAAGTTTTAAATACCATCTTTTTTCTCTATCCAAACCTTAAGGGAATTCTCCTATCATTAAGAAATGTGTCATATCTTGGAGCCAACAATTATCAATTGGAGGTGCATCTATGTGTGAGTTGTCTTATGTCACCTAAATAACTTATTTGCATTCTTGAAGGTCATATGCCATATTCTCACACAATCCTTTGCCTCTTATCATCCTAGTAACTTTGATCTCCACATCATACTTCATGACCTTGGTAATCTATCTTAGTATTTTCTCATTCAAGTCTTTGTTAAGGAGGAAGTGCTTAACTCCAAGATGAGACACCATAAGATAAACCTTGATATTGGAAAGCATTAGCCTAAAATTTTTGAGGCTTCTTAAAGCTATAATAACCTACTTTTTAATAAAAGTATACTTTACCTCATATCCTTCTAGCCCTTGACTAAAAAAGGAAATTGGTTGCTCAATTCCTTCAACATTATTTTGTATTATCATAGTTTATATGTTGTCAATATTGGTAAAGGTGTACAATTTAAAATTATTTGAGAAGTTGGGATTTATGAGTGAGGGTGATTGGGTAATGGCTTTCTTAATGGCCTCAAATTTTGCTTTACCTACATTTGACCAAGCAAACACTTGGCTCTTCTTCAGCATGGTGGTCATGGGTTTGACCAGATTTGCAAAACCAAGTATAAACCTTCTCACAAAGTTTATTTTCCCAAGGAAGCTCTAGATTCCTTTCTTGTGCCTAGGTAAAGATAAGGCTAAGATGTCGCTTATTCTATTAGGGTCAATAGATAATCCATCATTTGAAATAATGTGACCCAAAATTTTACCTTCATGAATAATAAACACATATTTCTTGGGATTTAAAGAGATCTTAAACTCTCTACATCTTTGGAAGATCAACCTTATATGATCTAAGTGCTCACTAGCCTTCTTGGAAAAAATTGTGATGTCATCCAAGTAGACTAGGACAATTTGATTTATCCATCCTTAGAAATCCATGTCCATGGCTCTTTATAAAGTGGCCCCAACATTTGAAAATATAAAAATCATATTTTGGTAAGCATATGTTCCCCAATTTGTGGTGAAGGCAGTATTATATTGATCTTCTTCTCTTACCAGAACTTGGTTATAACCTAAATACCCATCCAAAAGGGAATTTTTTTTGAACCAACAAATATTCAAAGGAGTTTCTCCATGGATGGTAAGTGTTAGTGATATTTCAAAGAGACCCTATTCAAATCCTTGAAGTCAACACACAATCCGATCTCCCCATTCTTCTTCCTCACAGGTACTAAATTGGCTACCCATGATGAGTGCTTAATGGGAAAGATAATCTTGGATTAAATTAATTTGGTAAATTATTTCCTCATAAGATCTTTAATTTTGAGGTTTATAGGCATCTTATTTTTCCTAATAGGCTTTAAATTAACCTTTAGTTCTATAGTATTTTGGGCTAGCTTGAGATCAAAGCATCTTAGGTCACTATATTCCCAAGCAAAGATATATGCATATTATTTACAAAATTATATGAAATCATGCCTTTTAGGTTTACTTCTTACCTTTCCAAGCTTGAGGATCTTGTATTTGAAGATAAGGACTCTTTCATATTTCTCTTCACTTGTTCACATCACTTCCTTGTCTTTTATCATATGATCTCCCTCATGGAAAAGACCTTCAAGGGTGACAAGCCCTTTATGAAATTTTTTATATCTCGACTAAACAATTTAATCCTCATACTAATTTTGAAACTTTTCCTAGTTTATGGAGGATAACTTTACTTCCTACTATAAAAAATAGGTAATTTTCTTATCATTCTCCAAGACCCAGTAATGAGCTTCATTGTCTAACACTGATGGTTTACCACTACTTTGACATGTGGTTATACCTTGGTATTTTTTAACTCATTTGGGATATCAAATTGAGCTCTTATAGCTACCAAACTATCAACATGTCCATTATGGTTCCTTGGTACTACCTATATGTTAAGACATTAATATAAACTATAGTAGTTGGGACACCAAACCTAGTTAATATGTTGTCATAGAAGTCCAATACTGATGTTTCATTGGCTTATTTCAAGGTAATTACTTTCACCCACCTATTAAATTAGTCAATTATAGTGAGTACCCATTTATGTCTTTCACTTTAAGGTGTATTTATCATTCTTATGAAGTCTAACCCCCACTACATGAAGGGTTTATTTACCTAGATAAATTTGAGTGGAAGAGCTATTAATCTTTGTCTGCCTACAAATAGAGCACACTTCTCACATTTCTTGACCCATGCATATGCATCCTTGAAAATGATAGGCTAGTAATAACCAACCCTCATAATTTTTTATATTTTTATCCTTGGAGCAACATGGCCTCCTACATGTCCAACATGAAATTGCTCCAAAAACTTTATCACTTGATCATCATCTATGCACATAAGGAGTAATCCATTGAGGTCCATTATAAATAAAACCCCATTAACCAATGCATAAGGTATGGACTAAAGTTTTAAATACCATATTTTTTATTTATCCAAACCTTAAAGGAATTATCCTATCATCAAGAAATGTGTCATATCTTGGAGCCAACTATTATGAAGTGGAGGTGTATCTATTTGTGAGTTGTCTTGTGTCACCTAAATAACTTCTTTGTATTATTGAAGGTCATCTACCATATGCTCACACAATCCTTTCCCTCTTATCATCCTAGTAACTTTGATCCCCACATCATACTCTATGACCTCAGTAATCTATCTTTCTATTTTCTCATTCAAGTCTTTGTTAAAGAGGAAGTCCTTAACTCCAGGATGAGACACCATAAGATGAACCTTGACATTGGAAAGCATTAGCCTAAATTTTTTGAGGCTTCTTAAAGATATAATAACCTACTTTTTAATAAAATTATACTTTACCTCATATCCTTCTAGCCCTTGACTAAAAAAGGTAATTAGTTGCTCAAGTCTTTCACCATTCTTTTGTATTAACATAGTTGATATGTTGTCAATATTGGTAAAGGTGTAAAATTTAAAATTATATGAGAAGTTAGGATTTATGAGTGAGGGTGATTGGGTAATGGCTTTCTTGATGGCCTCAAATTTTGCTTTACCTTCATTTGACCAAGAAAACACTTGGCTCTTCTTTAGCATGGTGGTGATGGGTTTGACCAGATTTGCAAAACCAAGTATAAACCTTCTCACAAAGTTTATTTTCCCAAGGAAGCTCTAGATTCCTTTCTTGTGCATAGGTAAAGATAAGGCTAAGATGTCACTTATTCTTTTAGGGTCAATAGATAATCCCTCCTTTGAAATAATGTGACCCAAAAGTTTAGCTTTATGAACAATAAACACATATTTCTTGGGATTTAAAGAGATCCTAAATTCTCTACATATTTGGAAGATCAACCTTATATGATCTAAGTGCTCACTAGCCTTCTTGGAGAAAATTGTGATGTCATCCAAGTAGACTAGTACCATCTAATTTATCAATCCTTGGAAATCCATGTCCATGGCTCTTTAGAAAGTGGCCCCAACATTTGAAAATATGAAAAGCATATTTTGGTAAGCATATGTTCCCCAATTTGTGGTGAAGGTAGTATTATACTGATCTTCTTCTCTTACCAGAACTTGGTTATAACCTGAATACCCATGCAAAAGGGAAAAAATTTCTGAACCAATAACTATTGAAAGGAGTTGCTCCATAGATGGAAAGTGGTAGGGATATTTTAAAGAGACCCTATTCAAATCCTTAAAGTCAACACACAATCTAATCTCCCCATTCTTCTTCCTCACAGGTACCAAATTGGCTACCCATGATGAGTGCTTAATGGGAAAGATAATCTTGGATTAAATTAATTTGGTAAATTATTTCCTCATAAGATCTTTAATTTTGAGGTTTATAGGCATCTTATTTTTCCTAATAGGCTTTAAATTAACCTTTAGTTCTATAGTATTTTGGGCTAGCTTGAGATCAAAGCATCTTAGGTCACTATATTCCCAAGCAAAGATGTATGCATATTATTTACAAAATTATATGAAATCATGCCTTTTAGGTTTACTTCTTACCTTTCCAAGCTTGAGGATCTTGTATTTGAAGATAAGGACTCTTTCATATTTCTCTTCACTTGTTCACATCACTTCCTTGTCTTTTATCATATGATCTCCCTCATGGAAAAGACCTTCAAGGGTGACAAGCCCTTTATGAAATTTTTTATATCTCGACTAAACAATTTAATCCTCATACTAATTTTGAAACTTTTCCTAGTTTATGGAGGAAAACTTTGCTTCCTAATACAAAAATAGGTAATTTTCTTATCATTCTCCAAGACCTACCAATGAGATTCATTGCCTAGCACTAATGGTTTTACCACTACTTTGACATGTGGTTGTACCTTGGTATTTTTTAACTCATTTGGGATATAAAATTGAGCTCCCATATCTATCAACCTATCAACATGTCCATTATGGTTCCTTGGTATTACCTAGATGTTAAAGGCCTCAAAATCCTTAATTAGGTCCCACACTCTATGTTTTTAAGACTTCATCAAGGGATTCTTGGTGATGTTATGTCTTCTAACCCAATGAACTATCAGTTAACTATCTCCATAAACATGCAATTATTGATTTATCTCTTACTAGCCCATTAAAGGCCATGGATAAGACCCTCATATTCTATTGCATTATAAGAGAAACTAAACTGAAACCTATAAGAAGAGAAATACTTGTCATTTGAGGGGGATAATAGCATTGCACCTACACCCACTCCATGTTTTCTCCATGATCCATCAAATAATAATTTCCATAAGCCACTAAAGTATTCTTGAAGTTTGGTGAGGGATGGCATGGATTGATTCTATTAATGCAAGTAATAGACACCCATGCACCTTTCTTAAATACCTTTTAAGGGGTCAACTAATTGATTGTCATTCCATAATTCATCTAAGAACATATCTAGTATCTCCTCCAGATGAGTGTTTAGTTCTTGACCAATTGTAAATTCATATTCCATAATTGATGTTTGTGCTATCTAACTCATAAGTCTCTATATGAAATTATGCAATGGGCTCATCTTTGATTGATACTTTGGTATTATATCTTGTTCTAAATAACATTTATGACCAATATACTACAAGATAACCTCAAATATTTGTAGTGAATTCTATGGATAGGTATAGGGAAAAACAAAGAGGTTCATCTAGGATCAACACATCTTGAACAACTAAGACACTAATACAAGCATGTATGGCCAATTGGAGGTCTCTAATGATATCATATGATTTTGTGGAATAAAGATCAAGTTGTAAAACTCCTTTAGACTAGGGTTCATATTTTAGACCAATCTGATCAGCTATGGACTTTGGCATTACTAAGGTGCTAGCCAAACTATCTACGAAGAAATTATACACTAAAGAGTTACCAATGATTAATGAAATGTAGAAGGGAGGAGGTTTGACCACCTTACCTAGTTTCCTTTCATTTGGTACTTTGGTTGCATTAGTGAGAACCATAATTTCCTTGTCGAGTGGTTTCTTAAAAACATTGATTTTTGACAAACCTTCTTGGAGTATGTCTACCTGACCAGGCATGGAGAGCATATCCCACATTGGCACACTCACACTAGACCTTTTCATTTGTTCCATAATGTTGATGGGTGAAGCACCAACTTTGGTTGTGCTTTGGGAGCCAAAAATTCACCTTGAGTTTGTGATTTTTGTGGAACAAAAACAATCCATTGATTTTGATTCATTGGAGCTATTGGAACCTTTAAAACAACAACAAGTCCATTTGGCTTTGATATTGAAGGAATAATGGTAGGAGGCTCCTTGACTACTTCTTGGTTACTATTAATGTTCCTTTTTTTGAACCTTGTATTTTCTACCACTGTAATGTATGCCTAGATAAAATTAGCCTACTGATTAGATGTATATAACTCCTCTTGTTCATAATTCACCATTTTAGCATCCAATTGGCTTAATCCTTGATCAGGGCTTTGACCTTGTTGAGGCTCTTTTAGTTTTGTCTTCATGGGTACCTCTATGATCTGAGCCATAAGAGCTTGATTGTACCCATAATTAGTAGCCTGATGCCATTAATCATTGAAAGCTTGAGTGAAATTAGTGGTTGGAATAATGGATTTCCCAAAAGACTAATTCCAAGGCATGGTACCCTTGGTTTCTTTAGAAATATTATTCTATATGTGGACCAAAGTATTGGAAGTACTTATAGCATTTGGATTATAGTTTTTTTACCTAACATAGTTAGACTACCCTTGTCCTTGGTTTTTACCTTGGCCTTGGCCTTGGAAGCTTCCTTTGTAGGGTGGCCTATTTTCCTGATAATATTATTTATGAGGTTGATTTGAGGCTTGGTAAGGCCTATTAAAATCTTGATACCTAATAAAATTCACAAGTTCACTTTGTAAATATATCTATGAGGTGTTTAGAAGGGGTTGTAGCTTGGTATCTGGTAAAAAAAGGGATGATTTTAAGAGATACTAATAGAATAGGATCATATTAAGGGAGGTATAGAGGACTTTGACCATTAAAATCCACAAAGGGAAAATATCTGGGGGCTTCCATGGAGATGAAAGGGTTTGACAAATATCTTCTTGTTGGGGTAGGCCTTGAAATTGACTTAGGAATAAAGTTGCCTTTATAAGGGTGTGTATTATCAAATCTTAATATTTTTATTAAGTTCAAAGGCAACTAAAAATATTCAAAGGGAATATCTATAGAAGTTAATCTTGTATTCACTTTTGGCATGAGATGTAGTCACTACTCTACTACCAGAATGTTGAATCTACTATAAATTGATCAAACTAACATCAAAATTTGAAGAATATTATTTTAAATGAAGTCCCACTAGGCATGTTATAAAATATTATAGCATCAATTTTCACCCTTATAGAGGGTTCTTTAGGATATCTCAAATTGATCTATACTATGATAACAACCCTAGGTTGTGGGTCACCTATTATGGGGTTGGACCTCCGAAGAAGGCTGACTTTCTCTTGATGGATCACTTAAACTAAAGTTTTCACTGAGAAAAGGGTTAAAAAGGGGGAAATATGCTCCTAATAAAGTTAAATAGGTGATGCACCAAATTTGAATTAGGCTCTCATAAAAATTAAGTAAACACTAAAAAAACATAAGACAATGCTATCTCACATAATCTCACAAAACTAGCTAGTTGCATAATTGTTTCACAAACCAGGTTTAGGAACCAATGAATGAAGGAAAAGTAGAGTTATAAGACTTACTGAGAGTTTGAATTATTTATAGAAATAATAATAATTGAGACCTAAAACTAACTTTAAGACACCTAAAAAATGAGAAATAAAGAAGGACAATGGGCATGGAATAGTCTCCTTCATAGTGCCATCATGCACAAACTCTGCTACACATAGTTCAGAGGGGAGAGATAGGTAAAGAAAGTCTTTATTGCTTCAATAGGTATTTCATAATTTTTTTGATAGGGTCTAACCTAATCAAATGATATTATCTTATCTTACATAATTGAGAGATAATTTCTTATCAAAAGTGAGAGAGAGCCCTTAAAATTGGAAAAGAATAAGAGATATAAGAGAAAGGGGAGAGAAAAAGGGAGCATGCCATCTGAGATCATTAATTGAGCTATAATAATTCTTGATTTATGCACCATATTTGATCTAATTAGGACTATAAGGCTTCATCAACAATATAACCTTTATTTGATCCAATAGTCTTCAAGCTCTTCTCATTGGTTGACAAATGCACTAAAAGACAAGAATTTATTTTGTAGATGATGAGTCATGATCTATTAGGAAGGAAAAAATTAAAGGCTCTATAAAAGAATTAAATGCTCCACTATACTATCCAATCCCAAAAAATACTTTCTTTGATATTATAAACCATCTCCCACTTACTTTCATTATGAGGACAAAGTCCTCATATCTATGGATTTGACAGAGTCATGCTTAAGTATGCTTTTAGTGGTTATAGGTACCTAATTTTCAAATCTATCACTATGCTGATAGATGAGACATTTCTACATAATCACATATATACCCCTACTTTAAAATATGAGCATAGGTATTACTTTAGATTGGAAACCAATATCATTTATTGGTTTTCATATAGCTATAGTATCGATGAAAACATATAAGTTGTATAGTCTTATTTCAACAACTACTAGTCCATCTTTGATCTCTATATTAGGCCCCAGAATACCTATTCCACCTATAATAAGCATTAATGATGATGTTTGATCCTAAAATATCTACTCTAGTTTAACTTTAAACTATATTTCAACCTCCAATCAAATTCTCATAACTTCAACCTTTAATTTTGACTACCAGTCTTGATCTAGGTCTTTGAGATTATGATACCTTTGAACTTCATTATTTGTTATTGATATATAATACAAATTTGAGATTAAGACACTTGGAAATTACAAGTTTATCCTCAAGATACATTGACTCGTTGACCTCTTGCTTGTCATTGATCAACTTCTAAATGATTGAACATGTGCCATTAGATCTAATTTATCATGATTAACTGCACACCATTGGATCTACTTTCTCATGATTAAATGTACAACATTGGATATTCTTTCTCATGATTAAATATGCACCATTGGATCATTGGTCTTCTAGATCAAACATGGACTGTTGATCTACTTGGTAGTTACCATGGTTATGACACCTAGAAATTACACATTCATCTTTGAGATTTATTGACTTGTTGACATTTTTCTCACCATAAATGTACTTTATTATGATGGATCATGCACCATTGATTAACATTGACCCACTAGATTTATTAGATTACCGCTCAATATTAGATCTTATCCTAGTTTTTGAAATTTAAATACTTGTAAGCTTCACATTCACTCTTTTAAATCCAAATAGCTATTTCACAAGGCCTAAACTTGACATACCTATGCATGTATTACTTATTAAGGATTTTTAAATACCAGTGGTTAATTTTTGTAGCTTTAACTTGACATCCCCACACATGTTTCATTCTACTTGTTCAACTTTGAGGACTTAGATCCTGAGATAAACAACTCATCAAGACATGAAATTTGCAAAAAATGTTCAAGGTATGTAAAACACCATGTCCATACAACATTTTAACTTGAGAGGCTTTCTAAATGAATCTTATTAAATGCAAAACCAAATTAATCTGTTCATTTTTGCATGATGTCTGATGATGACTTGTTATTTTAGGCTTACTCAAGTCATTGTTGTCTCTTTAAAAGGCTCCAATGAAATTATAAGAATTTTTACAACCTAATTCATGCCCTTGAATGCTTGGAACACCATGATAACCTATTGGTATTTTTCACTTTGAAATCCTAGACCTATTTCTAAGCCTACTTCTGAAGGATTAACAAATAGCACTTTAAGCTTGTTTAAAGTGTTTCAAAACCTTTGTAATCAATATGAGACCTTCTTATCCTATTTTTGGTCCAGTCATTCCATCTAGAACATTGCTCATCCATCCAAAACATTTATAGATAAAATATTCTTATATGGGCCAAATTTGGCCAATAGGTCCCATCACAATCGGTTAATGGTTTCACCCTTGTAATTACATAAGAGAACCAGATTCGATAGACCAAAACCTATAATAATTATCACTAGCTCATATTTTTAGGCTCCTCCAATTAGACCAACCAAGATGACATGGTTTTTTGAATTAGCCATTAATGTCTTGAGATTTATTCATGACTTATCCAAAAACATTGAGAAAGATCTTCCCCATTTCACTTCTAGTGTGTGATAGATTGCTAAAGAAGATGTGACCTCCTACAAGATCACCCTAAGGATTTAAAATGTGTAATATGAGGATGTAACATGTAGGCTCTTCCCCTTCATTTTTATGGACTCATCATATGATTGGTTTCTTAACCTCACTAAGAACTCATTTCCTAGTTGGGATCATTTTAGTACTACCTTCCTCATCCATTTTGGGAAAGTGATAAACCCTAGTTTCCTTTACTAGTAATTTTATTGCATTAAACTAGAACCCAATGAGATTATTAGGAAATTTAATTATATATTAAAGAAGATGTATATCAAGGCTCCAACATGTGCTTGAGGGCTAGATCTAGGATGATAGTGTGCACCTTATTCCTAATAATATAGCATTTGAATTTCTTCATAGATTTAACCATGACATATACATGATTATCTAGAGTATAATATCTTAGTTTTACATCCTTAATATTTTTTCTCATTAAATAAATAGGATGTTCATCTTCATCTTATATTTGGGTGAGGTAGGTAATGATGGTATGTTCAGAAGCAAAGGGGTAGATGTAAAAATCTTGTGGGTATAGAGGTTGATGGATGAAAAAGTTACAAGAGTATTAATTAGAGATTAAACTAGAAAAATTGGTTAGAGGTTAGGGTTTCACCCATATAATAACTAAAATAGACTCTAGAATAATTTTACACCAAGTAGACTAAGATCTAGTCCTATAACTAGACTGGTATTCCCCATTCATGCATTTCCTACTCTATGGAAATACACCTTTTAGACTCAATCATACATATAAGTGAGATATCTAGTTGAAGGATGCACAATATATGATAAAGAAAGGACTTATTTTTATAAGGAATAATGACAGAATATACCTTAGATCCTTATCTCTAGATAATGTCAAAGAAGTGATGATAAGTTTCCATGAAAGACTAGGAACTATTCACCTAGAAACAAATACCATGACACACAAAGCTCTACGAGTGGGATAATACTAGACTACCTTGTTTAAATATGTTCATGACCACATCTGCATTTTCCATTAATTCTAGAACTTTACCAAGATTAAAAACCATGCGATAATCCCAATAAATCCCATGTTAGAATCGATACCATTTGCCTAATGGGGATTAGATTCATCAAAGTCATTAAACTTAATTCATCACTTATCTATAATTTTATTCTCACAGCCATAAATTACTACACAAGGTGGCTTGAGGTAGTAATAATGAAGAGAAACACTATTACTGAAGTCATCAAGTTTATGGAGAATGCCATAACCACCTAGTTTAGGGTCCTAATTTCGTTGGAATGTGATAATGGTTCTGCCTTCCAATATGTGGAGTTTACAAAATGGGCCTATGATAATGGTATCACACCAATGTTATCATCTAATCACTATCCAAAATTAAACAAATTGATGGAAAACACTAATAATAATTTAATCAATAGCACTCATTACTAAATTTCACTGTATGGGTTGGCTACACCAAGTATAAAAAATCCATCAATAGCTTTATTTTCCTTTTAGTTTATGGTTTGGACCAAATCATGTTGAGAACTCTTAGATTACCAACTTATAAATTCATGTAACAATTCATGAAACCATAAGATAAATTAAATACTAGGATCTTGTATATCATTCAATTAAAATAAGCCCAAGATGAAGCTCTGTTAAGCTCCAATAAACATTAGGGTAATGTCAAATGATGGTTTAATGAAGGGATAAGATCAATACTTTTGGAATATATAATTATGTTTTAATGTGGGATAAGGCTCATGAAGATAAGGGACAACACTCAAAGATTTATCCCCTCTACATTGTCCCCTATCACATAGGTGAGATCTTGGGTTAACACACATTTCACCTCAAAGAACTAAAGGGAAATAACCTACCAATGCCAATAAATGGATAGTTCTTGAATAAATACTTCTCAACTTCCTCATCCAATGTAATTTTTGAATAACCTAAACAAAGGATGATAATGTATATATTAGGTTAGTTTTATTTAATTGTGTGTTTACTTTTCCTATTGTGTGCTTTCCTTATCTATTCTTTTGTCTCATTTATTTAGTTTTGTCCTTGAAACATTCATATACCTAAGATCTCGACCCCCATTATAATTAATAAAGTGAACCCCATTATGAGGGATTATTAGAGAAGGAAATTTAGTAGCCATTCCAAATGATGACTGAATCTTGAAAATTATTTGTGAGTTACAAGGGACCAAGGCCGAGTCTTCATTCTAAACAAGTCAAGGATGATAGTTGAGTATTTTACATTTTCGATCTTGGAGGCCAATGATTCTTAGAGAAACAAGTGGACTTTAGATCAACTCATGTCTCAATAAGGGCCACCAAACTACATTTAACATAACATATTATAAAAAGGTAATACTATTCAAGCCAATATAATATTGACTTGTTATTTAGAAATTCCTCTTCACCCTATCACCCTTGGCTTGGGATTTAACCCTCAATGGACAAGAATACTAAATATCTTCATAAGGAACCTTAAAATAATATTGCAAAAACATGCAAAATTTAAATTTAGAGTCTTCCTTAGAAGGGATATTTAACAAACCTCCATTACAAGATTTATAGCCTAACCAACAATGGATTAAGGCCTTAAAAGGGACTATAGGTGTGTGTATTGAGGATATGTAAGACTATCTAGTTGTAGATAAATTCTCATTCCATCCCCCTCTAAGTCATGAAACCATTAAGGACCTTATTAAAATATAATACCTAGTTTGATCTCAGTTGCTTGAGTAAAGTTTAGAATTGGATAAGCTAATTGAAAATAAATTCTCACACACATTGGTGGTCTTTTATAGGATACAATCTTAGTATGTAACTTGTTATTACATGAAATTAGAGCCTTATTTTCTAATATGTCTAAATATATCTCTTGTAGTCTATATTTTATGTAGGAATAAAGGATTAACAGGTCAATTTTTAAGTGCTTGTCACCACTTCCCCATGGAATTCACCATTTATTATGGCCAAAATTCCCCCTTTTCATATAAATAAGGGAACCCTCTTTAAAAATTACATAAACCAGAGTTCTTGGACCCATTATCTCATTCTGGTTAGCTCCACCTAAACTGATTCTTTGAAATCTCATATTACCCTAGTTTTCTCAAGTATGTGGTGTTTATAATAATCAATTGATCTTAATTGAAAAAATCAAAGGTATACAAAGGAAATAATGCAAAAATTCTAACAATACTCAATGGTTAAGATAGGATTTCTTGATTTGAATATTTAATGTGCTAACTTTACAGGCTTGCTCTCACTTGGAAATTCTTAGAGTCTTAGTCCCTTTTTAGAATATCAGGCCCTAGAGTCCCACATGGAATTTCAAAACCTATCTAGTAGCTATGTGAGTATTTAATTGGTTTCACTTATTTTCTCTTTCACTTAGTCATTTTTGTTTCTTATCATATATTCTTTCACATGATAAAATATTAACACTGTGTGACTTCAAGATATTTGACAAAGAGTAGTAAGAGGTTTTGTGTGAGTGTTTATAATTTTTTTGATGATATCATATAATATTCTAATATCTAGGTCTTTGCATAATTTTTTTTTACTTATCTAGAATAAAATTTATGAGAAAAAGTTTAAAAGGTAAAACTAGTGAAGACTAATTTTGAACAAAAGTCATGAAGAAGGAAGAGATCTCGATGAAATGAGGAAACACCATGCAACCTATCATAAAATTAGTTAGTCTCCCATTATTGAAAAAGATGTTAGAGATTAGGATATTTTGATGTAATGAGGAAGTACCATATGGCCTAGGGTTAGAAGTAGCCGATACTCTAACCAATCAGCCCATGATAAAGTATAATGGCTAGTATCTCAGACATAATAGAGATGTTAGAGCCTAGGAGAGCCCAATCAAATTAAGGAGTGACATGTCAACTAGAGGCAGATTTTTCAATCTCTTGATCCTAATATAAATGTCATATCCTAGGAGATCCTAACCAAATCAAAGGATGCCACATGCCTATAATGTCAAAAGTTTCTAGATCCAACCAATGATCTCTCCCTTGTGTTAGACTTATCAATCTCCAATTCTTAATAAAAATGTCAGATCTTAGGAGAGTCTAATGTAATGATAAAATGCTGCACAACTTATTTTTAGAGTATTCAATCTCCTTGGATTGACAAAGATGTTAGACCTTAGGATATCCCAATGTGTCATAACATGAAATGTGGCATAACTACACATATTAGCAGGTAGAGTCCCAAGGTCCCAGAAAGGTTAGAATGAAGTACAAGTGGAGTTATAAGGCTTATTCAAATGATGCCATGTGTCCCTAATTGGTATATAATCCCTCCCAATGTTATAATATTTAGTGTTACTCTATGCCTAATTTTTGATACTTGACAAGAAGAATAATAGATAGATGACAAGTGGCATACAACAAGAACTTCCCAAGAAGATTTAAAGATGAGGTGGTCATGTGACTACCACACTACAAACATTTATGAAGTGAGAAACTAAATCCCAATTGGATAATTTAAAATACCCCATATCCTTTAATATATCTAATATGTGGTATGTAATCATATACTCCTAATTTAACTTTGAACTAGGAAATTAAGTGGTATATTGAGCCACCAAATCAAATTTGAATCCATGGTGAGTATCATCCAAGTGTCTAAAGTCCAAGTGGCTATGGAGGCTCCCCTCTAGCTATACCAAAGGATCATGGACAAGGTAGAGATGATCTTTAGAGACCCTCTGATGAGCCTTGCTAAGTTGTACTAGGAGTTTGACCTCATGGTACCTATGTTGGAGGTTAAAGAAACAATCTCAATAGTTGGGAGTTAACTCATTTGTTTCACCTCCACATATCACTTATTTGGGCTTATATAGATCTTATGAGGTGAGAACAGGGGATTTTATCTTGTTTTTTTAAAATTATATAGTTGTAACAACTAGGAGTGGCTGTCTTGGCCTAGGATGGGAATCTCATTCTATTTAGAGGTAAATCCCATCCTTATTTATAAATATCTAACTACATTATATTTTTGAGGTCAACATTTTTAATATTTAAAGTGTTATCAAAATCAAGCCAAGATCTCACTTTTCCTTTCCTTCACCCTTTTAGATTGTAGAAAGTTGGCCATAATTGATACCCTTATAATAGAACTTTTTTTAATGAATGTAATTTTAACCCTTGTGAAATGCATATTTTGTTTGTAAAATATCCATCATTTTAATTGTTAATGAATGTTAGCACTCATATAATTATTTTAATGCTTCATCATTTTATGAATGTAATGGTTACGATGTGTTTGTCTATTATAACCTATTTTCCAACTCCTTTTATTTTTCTTACAATATTGATAACCTGTGTGTAAGTCTACAAGATATCTTTTAAGTTTATGTGTTATTTACTATAGACTTCTAGTATTGATATTTAGTGAGGGTTCATAAATCATGTGTTCTTAACTACTTCCCCAAAATCTCCCCATTTTGTTTTTTGGAGTTTAAACCTTTGGTTAAACTTAACACACAGTGGTATAATTGTGTCAGATGCACTTAAAGCACTAATCTCATTTTAGTTAGAAAAAACTCTTTCCTACCTTATTCTTCCCTCTTTTTGTGTTTATTTTGTAAATTGAACTACCCTCTCCTTTATTTTAGAAAGTGGTAAAGCAAAGTGCATTAAAACTAGAATTAGACCTAATTAATTAACTCATTATTCACTAAATTGGTACTAAACCTTTGGTGGTGTCACTGCATCCCTTAAAGATTGTTCCACATGAGTTTCATTGTGAAGATAAATAACTAAAAATGTGCCCTGGGATGATATCACATTATTCCTAAAATGGTAGACAAATTTCCATCATTTTTCCCACTATTCTCTTAAAAAATACCCAATTTCATGAGTATTTTAGAGCAGGATCTTATACCAAACAATAACAAGCACTAGAAACAGGGACCTGAAAGAGTATTTGATTTATTGAGTCTTGTCTCCCCTCTTTTATTATTTATCCATTTTTGTGTGATTCAAAATCACATAACAATAGTTATCATTAGAAGGAGGGCCTTGAAAGAGTATTTAATTAATTTATTCTTGTTTCCCCTCCTTTATGCTTACTTTATTATTGTGTGCTTCAAACACATGCATTAATAACTAACACTAGGAGGGACCTACAACAGTATTAGATTAATTGAGTCTTTTTCCCCTCCTTTATGCTTTCTCCATTATTATGTGCTTCAAGTACACATAACAACAATTTGTGCTAGGAGGGCATTAAGAATTTATTCATTGAGTGTAGATTTGTTTGAGATTATGCTTGTTGATAATAATGTACTAATTATTACTTGTTTATGAAACACCCTAGAGTCCAATCCACCCATAACCATAGTTAGGTATCTTTGTGGACATCTAGTGGTTTCACCCTTAAAATTCCATAAGAGACCCAAGATCAATATATCTAGACCTACATTAGTTCTCACTAGTTCATCTTCTTAGGTTCTCCCAACTAGACTACCTAAGATGTCTTGATTAGCCAAATCTTTATTAATGTCTCAAGAGCAATATATGACTTAACTAGAACCCCCAAGAGATATCTTACCTATTTCACTCCTGGCGTGGGATGGACTATTGAAGAACATATGACCTCCTACATGACCATTGTAAGACTTATAAATGGGGAACACATGGATGTAGTATGTAAAATCTTCCTCTTCATGTTGATGGATTAATCCTATGAATAGTTCCTAAACCTCATAAAGAACTCAATTCCCAACTAATACCATTTTAGTACTGACTTCCTCACCTAATTTGGGTAAGTGATAGACCTTAGTGTAACAACCCCATCGGGTTTTACTAGAATAAGGTAAATTTTTATTAAAAACATTTACACTAATTCAATTTATAGATTCTATCACATTGAAACCATAAAAAAGTGATATTTAAATAACCATGTTACTTTAAGTTAACCACATGCAAGATCTAGATCTAATATATTTAAATAATGATCACATAATCATGTACACTTATAATTATAAAAATAAACATCATATTTAAATCATAAATGTAGATTTAAAAATTCAACCACTATTGATACAAAATTATAGCCAACTATTGTAAAAGTTTAATATAACAAAAAGTACATTTTTACATAGTACATGGTTTTAAAATATTTTACAACTATACAATGCTCCATGGATAAAGTGAGTTTATTTGAACTCAAAATCTCCATAAGTAATCATCAGTGTAGTCTCTAGTGAATTACTACTTAGGGGAGGGAGAACATCATTTAAGTTCTTTTCCACACCAACCATAGACCATAGATCCCTAAAATAATCTCCTAAGTAGGGAATGACCCTCCTTTCATGGATGGGAATATAATGGTAGTTTGAGAATCAAGAGTTTCAACTGGAACCCATGTGGTATAAGATAACTATTACATGCAACATATCATAAAGAAATCCATTCTAACATGATATCATATAAAACATGTAAACTAAATCAAATAGATGAAATTAAAATGTTTAACCATAAACACTACTTTAGCCAAAGTTTCCTTATAGTTATTTGATCTTGAGGATCAATCAATTTCATACACACCACTCAATCATATTACACCATCTCTATGTATTAGTGAAACTAATCAAGTAAGTGGAATCTGTCTCACTTGTTTAGGGTCACTAATACCATATTGGTTCATTTATTTAAAAATATTAAAACCAACAAATTTCATAATGACTTTTTCCCTAATAGCAGCTACATTATGTACTAGTACAAGAAAGTCTCAAAGACTTGCATTGAATATGTCAAATGAAATAAAATGGTTTCAAACAACTAATTATATTTATAGAACAATATAACCAAATTTCAAGACAATCATACCATTCAATTAAGATTAAACATCAATATAATCATACCATTCAAGTAATATTAAACATCAAACATCAAGTTACTAAAATTATTTGTAGGTAAATTTTTTCTTAAAGTCATCCAACCATCTAACATTATTTGTTAGCTCATTCTATAACCACCTTATTTCCATATACCCAAAAATACATCAAAAATATATTCATATACTAACCAATATTAATATGGTTTGTATTAATTCCCAATTACTACATAATTAGATGCTCCTTGAATCCATTAAATTAATATCTAAGTTTAACTTATTAATTCAAGTAAAAAAATACACTCATATATATTTTATAGCATGCTTAATCATCCAATATAATATGCATATATGTATATTATATACTAGATTAGATTAATATTCTATCAATGATTCACAAATATCACACACACACACACACACACACACACACACACACACACACACACACACACACACACACACACACACACACACACACACACACACACACACACACACACACACACACACACACACACACACACACACACAGAGTCAATCACTCATATATATTACTAAATTTATTTTTTTATAATATCAAACAAAGATTAAACTTTAATTATACAACTGTGTTTAAATTCCATACAACTCACAGTCCATAACTAAGTACCTCAAATAACACACAATCATAAACAAACCTAATCACATATAAATATAAGTAGATTATAATATATGAAAGTATCTATTGGTTTATATCTCTGTAGGTTTTAAGAGTCATTATATGTACACATAACATCTTTCTAAGATTAACATTAGTATAGCAAATATGTTATATTTCCATATATCCAATAGATCTTAATTATTATATCAAACGACACAAAGTCACATCTATACATATCTATAGATATATATAAACATATTAAAATATAGGAATGGATTTATATAATTATACTTCTATAGGTTGTATTAAAACATTCTATAGTATCTTGATACAAGTATGAATATATAAATAGGTTTACACAATATTACCAATTGATATGCATTTTATCCTTTTCCCTATGTAGACACTAGAAAACTACACACTTGTAGTTCTTGATGACTAAATGCCTTGGGAACACCTAAAGACCCCCTAAACCTTCATAACCCTTTAAAAAATGCCTCTTAACCTAACCAAATCACTATTCTCCTATTCACATAATATTGTTCAAAAATACTATTCAAAAGTACTATTCACTCTCACTATTCACTATGGGACCCACTATCACTATTCATGATGACATAGAAATCAACATGTCATATGACATGTTAAGTGATGTGGAAGGTGATTTTTAAGGTGATGTGAAAAGTGACATGGCTTAGAAGTGAGGTGGCTTGATGTGGGACATCATACCCCACTTGGGACCTTTTTCCAAGGTGCTTGATGACCTCATTTAAGCATCATAAGGTCTCCCCTTAAAATATGGTGAATTTTCCCTCAAGGTACCATTATTAACCATGTATTTTACCTTCAAACATTAAATTAACCTTCAAAATTAGATCCCCACCTCTTTAGTACTTTGGGAAAGATGAAGGGCATCCATTTTTGACTTCTTAACCCAAATGGGACACTCACTAACCCAAATGGGAATCCCAACCCACCTCATTTTGACTAATTAATCCACCACATATAAAATGGAACCATACTTATACTATTCCTCTTTTGGCATGACTCTTCACAACATATGCTATAAATACCCCACCTCTCCTTCACCCAAGGTAAAGTTGGAAATTTGAAAATTAGTATTTTTTTTGTTATTAACATTTTATTGTAGGTTTTGAAGGAGTTCATCCAATTTAAGGAGATAATCATCTTGGAGAGAAGAGATCAATAAACAAAACTTTACAAAAATCTTCAACAAAGCATCTTCAACAAGCTATCCTCAAGCCGTCTTCAACAAACATCAAGGTAATTTATATTATTTTGGAATTTCAATTTCTTCCTCCTTATCCTGCTTTGGCCTCTTCTTTCTTGATCTCCAAGCCATAACCCCTTGGAATTATTATTTTACTTTCACCCCTTTTCCTCTTTACCCTTAACCTCTTCTTTCTCTTTATTCCATTTACCCATTTACCTCTTCACCACTTACCCCTTTTACCTTATTTATTTATTACCCTTTTAACCATTTTTCCATTTTCCTTTATCCTCTTACCATCTTTACCCTTTACCTTATTTTGATTATCTTGAACCATAACCATAACCTTGCTTACATAACCACCATGTGTTTATTTGCTTTCTGGACCATTTACCCCTTACCTTTCTTAACCACCATTTATCTCTACCAATTTGACCATTTTACAACCTTAACCAAAACTTTAGACCTTTTCACAAGACAAACCAAGCCATTTGCAAACCCAAAACCACAACCTTACCTCAACCAATTTTCATCATTAGTATAATCAAACTAATTGCTTCATTTTTGTTAATTTAGAAATGAATTTAACTTCATTGTCTCAAATTTAGTTACTTATTATTTTTAATATCATTAATTTTCTATTTTTATGCAAAATCATTTTACTTCATCATTTCAACATAATTTTTTAAAGTAGGTGGATTGACAGCCTCCTAGAAAGCTTTCACTTCTTGGATCTAGCTCACACTAGGTGATCCACCCATTTACTTGTCTAACAAATAAGTATATTTTAGTGTTTTATTATTTTTAGGTGATCTTACCAAGACAAAGAGTATCTCTCCACCATCATGTTGATCACATGTGCATTTTATACTAGGTTCTAATAACCATTACCCTTATTGATAGTTTCTTCTTTTCATACGTAGAAAAAAGTAGAAAATAGAGAGAAACATTTTAGCATGCCTAGTGGGACCCCTTATGGGTTCATAATTGTTTAGGAATATAGTTTCATTTAGTGAAATTTTAATGCTCTTGCATTTTTGTTATTTCTAAATTCTAAATTCTAAAAAAAAATCTTTCCTTTCTTCTTTTCCAAAAATCTAAAAAAAAAAATTTATCCTAGAGATAGGTTGCATTTTACATCTTTCGTTTAAGTGAATTTTAGTTATTCATTTCTTACATGAAAAGGCACTAAACTCTTCTTTTGGGTTAAAATTGAGTGCATCATTATATTTCCTACTTAATGATTAGCTCACCTAGATTAGTTAAATGCATTATGAATTATTTATATCAAACATATGTTACACTACCAAACCACATGCACAAATTAAACATCAAAAATTATTTGAGACAAGGCCCATTGAGATTTCATCACCCTTTGGATCACCTTACCCTACTTGATGATCCCACTTGGACTTGATAACCAAGGGGAGGACCCACTCTATTCTCTAGTGGAGTATAAACTCTAGACAAATGGTATATATTGGCTAAGCACCTACACTTGCTGTAAAATCATAAAGTTAGAGGAGCAAGCCCCTAGTACCAGGCCACATACCTAGTCTAGTGTAGATTATTTGAACAACAAAATTCAACCTAAAAACATCCTTATATGGATTTTATAGTACCTAAATTACAAACCAATTTCTCTTTTCACACTCTTTAAGGCATAAGCCAACAATGATTTAAAATAAATCCTAGGATTAATTGCATTTTTAGTGTGTACTTTGTTTGATTTAGGTTTTTATTTTTTTTCTCATTATGTGAGGTGAGAGGTTTTTTATCCATTTTTAAATTTCTCCTATGGTCTTAACTAGATAATAAGTGAAAAACCAAAATAACCCACCATCATCTTCTTCTTCATCCTCATCCATGGATTATACCTTGGACATTAATAAATCACCCCATACTTCACTGCACCATTCTCCCCCACCTACGGTGCCTTCAACAATCCTTGAAGGAAATTCAGATTTTTCCACCTTTCTAGACAACAATCTAGTTGCTTTAAAACACTATCTTAATACCTTATCCTACCAAACTTTGATGGCTTTGGTTCCTCACATGGATCCACCCTATGGTATACCACATTAACTCATGGTTGGTGTTGCATCATCCCACCCTTCTGTTAACCAAGATTCATCTTATACCATTGGTCCATCTACCACCACCACCTAAACACTTGTTACCTAAACTAATACCTCTAACATTAGCTCAAATTTACCCTTGTCACCTTTACCACTTTTGCCAGTGTGGTGTCTTCCACACCCATTTCTACCATTCCCTTTAGCTTAACTATTATATCAACCACAACCCCATTTCATAACCTAGTACTCTCCATACCACAAACACTTCCCCTTATTAACACTAGGATCACTATCCCTAAAAAACCCACAAACATTTTAGCATTACCAACCCAAATGTACCCCTAAACCAACCATTATAAATTATTCTACAATCCCTCATAGCCTCCTATCAATATGTCCCCAATCCATTGGGATATATTGCACCTTCCACCCAACCCTTAATACCTATCAGTCTTGCAAGGCCACTATCCTAACCTCAAATTACCACATACCAATATGTGCCTACTTTTTTACCTCTTACCACAAACTAATTCATAGCTACAACCTAACCTCAACAAAACCTTCCACCAAATTATGCAGCTACCCAACCCCAACTTGACTTGATCAAGATGCTTGTAGATAAGATGACCCAACTCAAATCATCTATCTCTAGGTCCCATGATATTTTGTCCTACGACCAAATCTAAAATGAACCTATCAACCCTTTTGTCCTGATTCATGCTTATCTTCCTCAATGGGAGCTACCCAAATTTTCTAAGTTTCAGGGGAAGGAGGATCCTCAAAAAAATTTGAGGTTGTTTCACCATTCTTGTTACTTGATTGCCTATGATGATGCCCTCCTTCTTTGAACCTTCCCTATGTCTTTATCAAGGCCCACCTTGGATTGGTATATTTCCCTTCCTACACATTATATCTTCTCTTTTTCCCAACTCACCCAAATTTTCTTAGAACATTTTTCTATCAATATATCCAAGAAGGTCTCCATAACCAACCTCTATTCTATTTGGTAGTTTGATGATAAATTAATTACCGACTTCATTACAAAATGGTGACGCCTCATTAATAAATTATACTTTTCACTACCCAAAAAATAACTCATTAAAATTTTCTCTTAAGGATGCAAAAAACACATCACTTCCACCCTTCAGGTGTAAACATTTAAAACCTTTGACAAAACATTCACAATAGTGCACAAACTTGAGAACTGAGCCATAGATGAGGGTAAATTGAAATTGTGAAATAAGAATTCCACTTTTTAACCCAATGACCCCTTTTCCTCGAAAATGACTAACTAACCCAATTCTAAAGCCAAAACATCTATAAATGCATTTATCTTTAAAAATGCCTCACCTCCATTTTTTAACTAGACACATCAAAACACACCTTCCAACCCTTCTTACCCACCAAACTAAAATCAAAGCCAGGTTCCCCCTAAATAATTCACTCATATAATAGAATATTATGCTTCTATTTTAGATAAATTGCTAAAATCTAATGTTATTCAACTCCCACCAATTAAGCCACCTCAAAAGTTTGACCCCTCTCACCCTATGCCTAGGTGGTATAATGAAAATGACCATTGTGTTTTCCATTGGGTCATCAAACATGATATAAACTAGTGTAACACTTTTAAAAGTCTTTCCTAGAACTTTATTAATAATGGCAAATTGGTGTTTGACAACCCTAATGCAACCCCCAACCATTCTCTTGATATTTTTTGCAAACCATTCCCTAAGCATCCTCCACCTACCCAAACCCATGACAATCAATTTGAACCATCTTCATCTCATGAGGTACACACAATCAACATCATAATAAATGAGCCCATGGAGGATGAACCTCATATTACCATTTCCTCTTCACCAACCTCACCTATGGAAGAAGCAAATTTTCCTCTTACCCCTTTAAAGACCCAAGTAGAAGGATTTATAGCCCTTACTTCTCTACTTGACCAAACCATATCCATGCCCACCCCTCCTTTCATAGAATTGAACATTGATCTAACCACCCCTTCCTCTACCTCACTAGGTGAAATGATATATTTCCTGTCTTCTCCTTTAGATACCTTAGAAAAGGAAGGAGGTGGGAGCATACCTACATCCTTGATCAAATAAACATCCCCTCTCTTAATCATCCAAAAATCAACCATTGTTTTGGAACCTTCTAGCTCAAGTAAAGATGAAGGAACCATCCCCTCTTCTTCACCCAAGGGCTTGACAATTGAAATAATAGATCAATGAACAAAACCCATTTATAAGCCCTTTTATCAATTAGTGCAAAGTTTAGAATGTACCTCACAACCCAACTTGGATAAAACCACTTCCTACCATCCTTTGGGGCTCCCATACCAGAATAAAACTAGAACCTTAACTTTATTAGCATCCACTTTCCAACCTATTACCACCCCATCATCAAAAATTTCTTTCCCCCAAGACGTGAGGAAACCACATCACCCACCTCCACCTAGATCATCTCATAATCTTCTATCTAAACTAGCTAAAAGTTTGGGTATCCTTCCCACACCTAGCATCACCTAACCCCACATCAAATTAGGCCTAACCCCCTCTAGGCCACCTAAAAGTCCACCATCCAAGATGGACCAAAGGGTTTAGTTACTTAAACCTTGTCCTCAAGTTAGACCTATGCCACCTCCTTATTTTCCATTTATTTTGGGACCCCACCCTTCTACTATCCTAGTCACTTATTCTACTTTAACTAAACCAACACCCTTTTATATGCCTACCCCTTTGTCACCTACACCATTAAATTCTTCATCATTCTTAGCTAATTTATTCCCCTCTATTTTTTCATCTATTATCAACCCCCATGCTCTACTTTAAAACCATCTACTATTAACATGATCATAGCTAAGACTTCCCAATGTAAACCATCTATGAAAATTTTCCAAACACCAATCCTCTCTAAGGTCAAGACCACACCTAAGAAGGTTCTTATTTCCCCAACGAACATCTCAACACCATCAACACCTCTAAAGTAATCTTACTCTATTATTTTATATAGGTTATTTCAAACCTCCTCGATTAAACTTCCACCTATTAAACCATTCACCCCTTCTAACACCAAACCCTCTCGGTTCAATGATATTCAAATCTATGCATACCATAGGACACCAAGACATAACATGGAGAGTTACAAATCTCTCCAAGATCTTGTTCATCACTTATATGAGGATGATGATTTGTCATTAGATAAACCACTTTCACCTACCTTATTAACCCAACTACAAACCCAACCAATCCAACCACTATCCTAACCTACATTGACTTCTTCACTCTCATCTATAGGCAAGGGTGAGGAGTTGAAACAATCACCTAGTTTAACTAATCCCATTGTCTATACCATCCACATGATTACCTGATCTTAAGCATAGTAAAAGGGTAAAGGAAGAGCCAATGTGTCCATTCCATGCACATATCCTTCAGATTTTTAGTCTCCTACCTAGGACCAAACACCAACACCACCACTCAAGCCATCACTTAGACCCAAAGTATCCATCCTAGGTGTACCTCCCACTAATTCCTCTACATCTATTCAACAAACCATGTTGAAGCAAATTAATCAAGCACCGGTGAAGATAAGCCTTTATGACTTGATCAATACCTTACCTCATCATCTTTAGACATTAATAGACACCTTATAATCCATTGAGGTTTAGCTGGATGACCCTTAACCCCTTGTTTCCTTTATTGGGGCCCTCCAACATTCTACCATCATCACCTTCCAAGATTCTACAATACCTATAACACACACTAAGGAATCTAACCCACCTCTATTTATTACCGTATATATCAATCACATCCATGACAAAAGGGTGAAGATTGATGGAGGAGCTAGCATCAACACAATCTCCTCCCATGCTTTTGATTAACTATATTTACCAAAGAATATCATGGTTGAAAGCAAAATAGTTCTTCACTCCTTCAATGACACTATGGCCACTACCTTAGGTACCATTATTATTCAAATATGTTTGGGACCTCGTACTATCCCCAAGTTATGTTATATTATAGAGGGTGAATTCCAATATAAAATTATACTCAGACACCCCTAGATCTAGGCTATGAGATGCACCCCCTCTAATTTACACTGTTGTGTTAAATTAGAATATGAAGAGTAAGTCATAACCATTAGGGCTGATCCTAGTCCTTTTACATGTTGCAACATGACCTATAGGCCTAATGATTCCCTTATTCCACCTTCATCTCCCTCACAGTCAACTAATCCCATTAACATAATTACACCATCAACCACCACCCACTGTGCTTCTACCCTTAATAATGATGAAGCCTCAAATAGTGCATCTATCCCTTCTTCCTATATTTCCATTGAGGACTCCTTGACACAAAATTTCCAATGCCTTTTTCTTGGGGATTACCAAATTTTAGCCTTAGAAGCCTTTCCCACTCCTCAAGAATATGAGAACCTTCAAAATGACCCTTCTTATGACACCAACATAGGTACCATCAGCCTCTTTGGACTTCCCAACAATAAAACATACTATCTATGGGGGACTTGACCAACCACTCCTTGATCCTATCACCACTCCATATTTCAACCTTTCACTTTTGATTTATCCTATCTAAGTAACCCAACCTTCCAAAGAACCTATCTTCACCATTATGCTTAGAAAGGATTTGGTATTGGCCTATATAAACAAGGAACTCACAAATTGCCTGTCATCAAGACTCAAACACCTTGTGAGTTCTTTGGGCTCAGGTTTGAACCACCAAAAGAACCCACCTTAGCAAAACCTATTGATCTCCACATGAAAGAGATTCCATCTTCTCCTATACATCTTCTCATTATAGAGACTTTGACATCATCCCATCCAACTTTTTTTTAATCAATATCATTAGTTTAGGCCCACTAACTTATCAGCATGATGGCCAAACTAAAACCTTTCCTCTCATCTACCCCAAAATGGTTGACTGTAATTCCCATACCATTTATAGATTTCAACACCAAGATGATAATTATATCCTCACCTACCTTGGTGCAAGAGACTCTCTCAATTATAAATCCTTCCCTCTATAAAACTAGACCATGATCAATGAATCAACTATTGATGTTAACTTAGGAACCCATGAGAATCCTCATATCATTAAACTAGGTCAATCATTGGACTCAAATGAGCAACATGATTATCCCACCTTCTTTCAAGACCATTTATCACATTCACTTAGTCTTATCAGGATATAATCAATATTGACCCCTCCATCACCCTTCATAACATCTTTACCCATCCAGAGGCTAAGATGGTATGGCAAAAGCTTCATAAAATGCACCCTCATATAGCTCTTCTCATCAATGAAGAACTTTAATGTCTTTTATTTATCAACTTTATTTAACCATTTGAATACCCACATTTGGTCTCTAATATTGTTACCATTATGAAGCCCACTGGGGGACTCCACTTTTGTGTGGATTTTTGAGACCTTAACCTTGCATGCCCCAAAGATGAATTTCCTTTACCCAATATTAACCAACTAGTCGGTATTATCGTAAGTCATTAGATGTTATCCCTTATGGATGGGTTTTTAGAATATAATAAGATCTTGATCATCCCCTCAAATCAACATAAAACCACCTCCATTACTCCTTTAGGAACCTTCTGCTATCAAGTCATGCCTTTTGGATTAAAAAACATAGGAGCAACTTATCAATGGGCCATGACCTATATCATCCATGATCTTATTCATAAAATTATAGAGGATTATGTAGATGATCTCATCATAAAATCTATACACCATAAGGACCATTTATCTATTCTTACTAATATTTTCCATTCACTGATTAGATTCTATATGGCTCAATCCCAAAAAATGCATTTTTGGGGTTTTATCTTGAAAGATTTTGGGATTTATTGTCTCCTTCCATGGAATTGAGATTAACCCTACTAAAGTTAAGGACATATTAGAATTGCCTCCCCCAAAAAACTATAATCAACTTCATAGTGTACAGGGAGAATTCCAATCTATCCATTGCTTCATCTCTTAATTATCAGATAGATGACAACCCTTTCACCACCTCTTCAAGAAATACACCTCCTTTAGATGGACCAAATATTGTCAATAAGCCTTTAATTCACTCAAATAAGACTTGTTTTCTCCACCTATTCTTATCCCACCTAGGGTTGACAAGGCTTTTTACCTTTAAGTATCCACCACTAATCACTCTTTAGGTTCCATGCTAGCTCATCGAGATGAATAAAACTAAGAGCAAGATATTTCCTATATCAATCACATGCTTATAAAGTATGAGACATGATATACCCATCTTGAAAATATTTTTCTCACTCTCATTTTTTTTGTATTTAAGCTTCATCACTACCTTCTTAATCAAAAAACATATGTTATCACTAACACCAACCCACTCAAGTATATGCACTCTAAGCCATACCAAAATCAGCATATGACTAAGTGGATCATGCTTTTGGTTGAGTTTGATCTTGAATTTTTTCACCAAAAATACATTAAAGCATAGGTAATTTCTGATCAATTAGACAAATCCCCTCTCCAAGATAACCAACCCATTCTATTAACATTTCTTGATGATTTTTTTTTCAAATCTTTCTCAGGGAGAACCCTCTTACCAAATGACCATGTTTTTTGATGGCTCTAAATGCCAAAATGGTGGGGGTGTAGGCATAATTACCATACCCCTTCATGGTGAACCTCTTCCACTATCCTTTAAACTCAACTATGAATGTATTAACAATATGGTACAATATTAATCTTTGGTCATCATTTTCAAAACAACTCTCATCTTAAAAATAAAAACCATTTCTATCTTCGATGATTATCTACTCATGATTAACTAGGTCAATGGGTCCTATAAGTGTAAAACTAACATTTAAAAAAATTATAAGCTCCTCATTGATGAGATCTTAACGTATTTTGACTATTATCAAATCCAATTAGTGCTTTGATCTACTAACAAATTTATAGACACAATGGCCTCTCTTTCATCTCGAATACCCTCTCAACTTATGGAATCCAATTTTTTTGTCGCCATCTACCATTTCATTAGGCCCTCATATATCACTTTAGACCTTCCAACCATCTTTAGTGTGGAGGCATTTCCTTTTGATGTCTGGTATGACCAAACCTTTAATTACCTTAACCTGGGCATCATTCCACTTGACCTCTCAAAGAATGCATAGAAGGCCTTTGTATAGGGCACCTCTCATTATACCATACTAGGGGGAATATTATATAAATGTGGATTTGATGGTCTTCTCTATTGTTTACTTAGTCATGAGATTCCTCATGCCATTAAAGAAACCCATGATGGAGTTTAGGGGGGATATTTTAATGGCCTCATTGTCGCAAAAAGAATCTTATACCTAGGTTACTATTGGCCTACCCTCAATCAAGAATAATATGAATATTTAAAGAAGTGTGTTAAATTATAATAACACACTAACTTGCATCATGTGCCCCTCATAGCCTTTAGGTATCCATGGATTATTGACCCTTCTCACAGGGGGGATGGATCTCATTGGAGAAATCAATCTTCACTCTTTTCAACGACACCAATATATCATCACCACTACATAATATTTAATTAAATGGGTGGAGGCCATCACCCTTATCTCCATCAAAGACAAAAAAATTATAGATTTTATCAATCATCACATTATCTATCATTTTGGGGCCCTTTAAAAATCATAATAGATAACAACAAATCATTCAGAAAAAAAAATGTTCAAGCCCTCTATGATGCTTTTGGCATCAAAATCATCCATTCCTCACCTTACCATGCATAGACAAATGGACAGGTAGAAGCATTTAACAAAAATCTCATCAAAATGTTGACGAAAGTTGTAAGTGCTTTAGGCCAATATTGGCATATACACATCCCATTTATTTTATGGGCCTATCATACTAGTATTCAAACCAAAATAGGTACTACACCTTTTTCCCTAGTCTTTGGCATAGAGGTTATTCTACCTCTTGAAGTGTAGATTCCCTATCTTCATATTCCCTTACACAACATCATTTTTGAAGAGGATTATTGTCAAGAATGACTCACACACCTTGAATTACTTGATGAAAATTACCTTGTTACCCTTAACCATCTTTGCATCTATCAAGAGTGTATTACCCATGTTTATAAAAAGTACCTCAAATAATGGGAATTCAATATCAAAGATCTCATCCTAAAAGAAAACCAACACATGACCAACATGGAGAAGAGTAAACAAGGAAAGTTTTATTTCAATTGGATTGGACCCTACATCATTACCCATAAGTATAGATCAAGATCTTATTATTTTTCCTCTCTCAAAGGCAAACTAGAACCTGAGCCTCTCAATGCTTTGTATATGCATCTATTTTTCTATTAAAGAAGGATCAAACCCACCTCTTTGTCTAACTTAAGCTCATCCCTTGATTATGATAATTTAACCTTAAACCACCTTCCTCCTCCACTTGTGAGGATAATTGATTACACAAAACCATGTGAGTAACCACCATAGTCATAGCCTAATCCTAAATATGGGTACCATGCCTCTACTCATGAAATGGTTCTCATAGAAATTTTTGTCTCTAAAAAGATGGAATCCCATGTTCATTATCTCTAAAAACCACATACTTTTACATATCATTGACCTTCTTGTGTTAAAATTTTGCCCTCATAAATGTAAAACATTGAACCTGATTAGACTAGTCCATGTCTAAACACATCGCATCCCAAAACAATTTGGATACCAAAACATTACTTGGGGAAATATATTAAGCATTACAGAATGCTCCCTCAAAAGATAGCTGCCCAAAAAAAAATTACAAAATGTAAGGTAAATTGCTCCCTTGAAGGACAACTATCATGAACATTACACAATGCTAATAAGTGTAGATAAACTTTTTCAAAAGAGTAATTTATTGGAAGCTTCCCACATCGATCAACTCCCCATATATAGCAATAAAGCAAAAGAACCACTATCACAACAAATTCTAAAGCTGCAACTAGTTCTCAAACAACATAATAAGTTAGAAGCCACAATCAACTTTCACATGTAGACTTTCTGTACTGATCAGTCTACATCTATCATATGACATGGAATTGTTTATTATTATCCTTAGGCCATCTATAAAAGGGGAAAAATTAATTCACATTCGGTTATCATACATATCACCCATTACCATTCACACCACCCATCAACCATATTCCCTTTAGACTATCTGTAAATCAAGGGATTTAGAGCTTACATGACACCTTGTGATCAAGAAACCTTTTTTATTGACTAACATGCATAGAATTTGATGGGCTCATATTCATTAAGTTGATCCCACTTCAAGTCTATTTTTAGTCGTTGTCAAAAATAAAGCATTGTGCCCTATTCTTAATGTACTTGGTTGGTGTTTTCCTCATAACTTTTACCATCCAGTGTTGTAATAACAATAATAATTATTTTTAAATTCAGTGAGATTATAACAACCACAACCATACCAATCATAACCATAACCATAAAATTCATAAGTAACACACAACCTTAAGCATGATACCATTCAACTAGTGACATCTAACACATTTTTTACATAAAAAACTATGCAACATTTTATTTAGGGTGAAAGGAATTGAATGACACATATATATTCATTAGATTACACATTGCCTAAAGCACATGCATACATTATTGTCTTACTTAAGCATTAGATCAATTATCTAGTGACTCTAGATTTGTGTTCATCCATGCTTCTACTTGATTACTCCCAGGAATTATGTCTATGATCTAATAATTTGACTCAAGAGAGGATGGTTAGTATGGTGTTAGTTTTAAAATGAAAATAAAATGAAAGAAACACACTAACTAGCATAATATCTCTAGGCCTAGACACTAGGGAGAGATTAGTTAACAAACATGAATAAAACACACAACTAGAATGCAAAAGAAACCCTCTTTTACCCTCCTTGGATACTCCAAAATGTTTGTTGTAGTGGCTTGTTTAGTTTGTGCTCATGAATTCCTCATCAATGGAAGCTTGGCTACCTCCATCTCTCCTTGGCACCTTTGGCTTGAGGCTTGGATTTTCCTGGAATCAATTTGGCATGTTAAAAATAATTGCTTGAAGCTTTTATAACCATTTGTGAATTATAAATTTTCACAATAAAGACTTTGAAGATATTTGAGCATAATAACTTTGCACCAAAATAGCTTAGAAATGATGTTCATGGCCTCTCTATTTATAGATTTTTGAGAATGCCTAGAATCAAACTGAACCATCCATCTCAAGATTGAGATGTGTGGTTGAGGATTAATTCAATTTTTATAATTAAGTTTATAATTATCCTCATCATGACATTGTAATAAAGGGAAATTAAGAGGCATGAAGGGCATCATGGAAGGCATTAATGAGGCATGGAGGGCATGAATCATGATATTTGTTGTATTTATGGCCTGGGGATGTCCTCTCAAGAAATGAGGTCACCTAATGATGTAGGTATTCAATATTCATTTCTAAAAACAAGTATTCAACAAGTTTCTATGGAATTCTTGATTATGCTCTAATTTGGATTAATTATTTATTAAGCATGTTTAAGCACTTTATGCACAAATTACTCAAATTAATCAGAATGCCTTATTATTGGTCTAAAATTTGACTGGATTGGAATTGGAAGTCACTATTAGATACGTTGGATGTGTATTCCAATTTAGGATGTTACTGAAAACAAATAACAAAGGCATACATCTTGTGCAAGAGATTTGATAGGAAAGAGCAATCTAGAGCACCTAGGTGCAAAATTGGTAATTTGACTCAAAATGATGTGACCAAAGTTAGTTGGCCCATAAATTACATTACCCAATTTAGGGATACCCTAGCCAAAATTGGCATTTGAATATGTTAGTTTCACATCATTTAGCATGTTTGAGTGTTTTAAGGCTAAATTATGTGTTTTAGGTAGAAATTGGCCAAAAGCCTAGTTAGAGGTTATTGATGGCCAATTTTAGGTGTCTACAATGTCTACATACATACATCAACATACCTTATGAAGAAGGCATCATTTATTTAGGAAATTTTGCCTCATGAGATAGATGGTAACCTTAGTTTGAGACAAGGGGATGACACTCCTATTTATTTTTGTTGTTGTTATTGATGATGAATGTGGTTGAAGATGGTAGTATTAGTATGTGGAGGTACATACACCATCATTTGAAATAAAATTTAAATTATGATCGTGTGAAGGTAGATGTGATCATATGAAGGACATGATCTAATCTTGGTACTGGTCCTTATCATGATTCTTTAAATAGAATACTTACCCATTCTTCCTCTCTGACCTGGTTCTCTATTTTACTAATTGAAAAGGTCATATGATTTCACTGATTCCCTTGAATAGTCTTCCCATTATAAATGGTCATGTCTACCTAACTTTTCATATCAACACATCACCCTTGGTATGATTTGTCATCTTGATAAAGCCATTATTCACTGTAATGATATCTTTTTGTTTCCCTTATCATTTGATTCACATTTAATGTATTTTCTTGCTTTATCATCTCATGACCCTTGTAGGCATAGTGGCCATTTGCATCATTATCACCTTTGGCCTAGTTGATGTAAATTAGTTTCCAACCATGGGCCACTATAATGATCACACCTTTGAAACTACCACTATTGTTGGTTGTGGTAACTCCCAAATCCTTGACATTGTAGAAACTCTTCCATCATAGGTAGGCCACCATGAATTCATAATAATACATTCACCTTCTTGTCCCCTCTACCCTCCTCTTACTACCATCGCATTTCCACGAGTTCTAAACATCACACTCCAACCATTAGGAGTAGTTGTTCCAACATGGTAGTCTTTTCTTTTATGCCAACTAAATGTTCATCCATATCAAGGGAACCACAATCTTCTCCTATCCATGTAGCTTATTATTGGTTAGGCCAAACCTAGCAGAATCAATAAGTCATTAGTTCCAAGGAGATGGGATAAAGGATGTAGACATGGCCACCATTTATCTCACCTACCCATATAGCTCTTGGGTTAGGAAAAATCCATCCTCTATCACTCACCACATCACCAATTTTCTTACTCATAAAATCTACTTACTCATCAAAGAAACTCTTTGTATGTCATCAATTCACTACTACCATTAAAACTCAACTTGTAGAAGTGATTAACCTTGTTTAAAGGGACTATGTAGATCCTGATAGAATCCCACCTCCTAATACTCAACTTGTAGCAGTAGATGTTATCTCTAGGCTTCTACCCTCACACAATTTTAGAAGATGCAACCTCCTCACAAAGGTATCTCTTATATGGATTATCTCCATTGAAGGTTATTTATGGTGTTTAACATTATATCCCCTAATTATTTATCCTACCTTACCCATCCATGTCTCTCATCCTACTAAATGTGGGATCATTAGGATAACTATTCACTGATTTACACCATGTACCTCACCATCACCATCACTATCAGCAAAACCTAGAACCTCTATTTTGCAAAAACCTTCCTTCTCCATTAGTTCAAACCAATCCATGTGGTCCATAAAATTAGGTCAGACAACCTAAACACCACTCACCCAACCTTATTGAACTATATTGGATTGATGTCCATGGATTATGTACGTGTTGCTTCATTTTTACAGGTAGCTCAGCCACTAACAACTAATTATCATCCCCTTTTTATTCTTATTTATTTCCATTTGTAATAGCACCCTCTTGTTTAGGGCATCCTACATCAAGGAATCTTTGAATTCTTTCTTAATCATCCTTATGTTTTAACACCATCTACTACTTCCTCTTAAGTTTTTCCCCAATTGTTGGGAGAATTACATTGGCCTAAGGTCTTTTTAGACTATGTAGGCAATGCTTAGTTACTAAGTCATCTCAACCACATCTTTTATTTTATTTTCCCTTCTCACTTAAAATCTCTTCCTCCACTTCTCTACCTATATCCTCACCAACTCCCTCCCTTCAACTTGTCAATCTCTTTTAACCATTTTTCCAACTTATCAATCTGTTTTAACACAAGGGTTAATAGCCTTCCTCATTGGCCCCTCTTATCCCACATAAAACCACCACCTACTCTACCTTGTTAGCCTCCACATCACCTTTCCTTGTGCATACTTCAAAGCTCACTCCCTCACCCACTTTTCATGTTTTTGGTCTCTCTCTCCACTTATTACCAACCTTGTCTTTTATCCCCTCCAAATTTTTTCATCATCCTCATCATCTCCCCTCACCCTTGGATATTTGTTGTACCCTCTTTATTTATCTCTTTTCCTCACCAATTTACCATCATAATGTGCATCTTGAAATTTTTTTATTTCTTCTATTTCTGTACTATTTATTTACGTGTATCACCACTCTCTACCATTTCTCCACTCTTCTTATCACACCCATTTTCCATTCTTCTTGTTTGCTTTTTTTCCATCCTTTCATCCTTTTTGTCTTTTTTTTTTCCCTCCACAACTAGTTCCTCCCTAGGTATTTATCCTTTGAGAATCCTTCCATAATTTCCTCTTTTCTTCTTCTTAGTTCTTGACTTTTGCCTTTTGCATTCCCCTTTTCCTCTTTCCATCTTAATACTCACTTGTCTTTTTAATCTATGTGTGTATCCTTGCTTTGTTCCCTACTTCAATTCTTCCTTTTTTTTATCATCCCTGATCTTCACCCTTTATCTTCTTCTCATTACCTTTCATTATTTTCCACCATCCTCTCCATTGTCTCTATTTCCTTTCATTTTTCTCATCTTGAGGGCATTCCTTTTTCTTCTCAACCTTCTTTTTTTCCTCCTATATGTCTATGCCAGGATCCTTCCATCCTTCTCAACCTTCATGTTTATATGAAACCTCATTGTTTCCTCTACCTATCTCTTCATACATCTCTTGGTCTGACTTCACCTCATCCCTTATTATATCTCCCTTATGTTATCAAACTCAACCTCCACCTCTTTAGAGTATGTTCACCAATTATGTTTCTTCTAAATCTCCTTGTCTGCTTCCTCATGTCCTCCATGCCCTTACTTTAGTGCAAAAAATCCACAACCTACTCCCTCATTTAATTAATATTATTATTATTCACCTCACTTCATATTCCAAAACCCCTCAACATATTTCTCTAAATTCCCTCAAAACTTAATTCTTACTTATTTTGGGTCCCCGATGACTCAAGGGTCAAGGTTTTGAATCTTTGCCGCTTCTTGTTTATCTATTTTGCTACTTTGCTTCCCTAAATTTTTGAATCATACCCTTCCATATCCTATTAAAAAAATTATTATGAAGTGTGCACAATGTCAAATTGTTTAGATGGTGATGAAATAACCCATAAGATCACCATGGCAATTCAAGTAGTGTTAAATCATATTTCTCCTTTTTTAAAATGGTGATAGAAATTTCATGCTTAAACCTACTTATCCATGGCTATAGATTCCTTTTGCATAGTTTACACAATCATCTAATTGAATCCTAGGTAGTCTCATCCACCATTTCTACCAAAATAATTAGAAAAGTATTTGATACCCATATTTCCCACCCTTTATAGCTTCCCTTTATCCAGTGTCCTTCAATTAGACCTAACTACATGATATCAAATTAGGGTAACCAAGTTACCTAACACTCTTCACCTCAAAAGAACTACATTTGACCTAACATTATTTTTAGATTCCTATCCATGGAAATATGTAGGAAACATCCACTTATCAAGTGCATATAGAGTTAGCTTATCCATCCCCTTCCAAACCATACCCAATCCACCCATGCTTTCACCATGTCCACCTTGATGTTGGCTACTTTTAACCTAGAATATTGGTATGTTTTGTAAAAACTTTTGACCATAATGACCAACCTTACCATGTTGAAATTTTGAAAATTTGTACCACCTCATGCATGACCCAACCAATTGTGTTATTTTGTAGGAGAACTTCTTACCCTAGATACTTGTGACCAACACTGAACCTGTCTAGATGACTTGATAGGCCTAACTCAATCAAGTATGGCCAATTTTGTGGACTAGTTATCCCTATAAAATGTCCTTCTAAGATTGACCTTATTTTAACCAATATTGACAACTTTAATATTTGTGCAATCTTGACTATAATTCTTAGTCACCTTTCACCCATTGGCATTTCATATGCCTAGTTACCTTGTGGCACCACCTAGTGCCTCCCCACCAGCTACTTATCAAACCTACACATGATTCAAAATTTCCTTATCAACTCTAATTTTGAGGGGAAACACATCCTCCCATACTCAAGACACCCTGACCTTTAACCAAGTGATTTTTTTTATTTTGTAGATTGTTAATTCAAAGCTGCATAATAAAAAGGGATAAAATGTAGATAGTAGAAAACTACATGCTTGTAGTTTTCAAAAACTAAATGCCTTAGGAACCCCTAAAGACCCCCTAAACCTTCATAAACCCTAAAAAACCCCTCCTAATCTAATCAAATCACTATTATCCTATTCACATAATACTATTCAAAAATACTATTTGAAATTAATATTCACTATCACCATTCACTATGGGACCCACTATCACTATTCATGATGGCATGGAAAGTGACATGGAATGTGATATGTCAAGTGATGTGGAAGGTAGTTTTGGAGGTGATATGGGAAGTGAAATATGGTGAATTTACCCTCAAGGGACGATTATTAAACATGTATTTTACCTTCACACATGAAATTAACCTTCAAAATAAGATACCTACCTCTTTAGTACTTTGGGAAACACAAAGGGTGCCTATTTTTTACTTCTTAACCCAAATGGGACACTCACCAACCCAAATGGGAATCCCCACCCATCTAATTTGATATAATTCATCCAACACATAGAAAATGTTTCCATACTTCTACTATTCCTATTTTTTCATGACTCTTCAAAACATATGCTATAAATATCCCCCCTCTCCTTCACCCAAGGTGAAGTTGGAAAGTTGCAAATTAATATTTTTTTAATATTAATTTTTTTTTGTAGGTTTTGAAGGAGGTAATCCACTTGAATGAGATCATCATCATCTTGGAGAGAAGAGATAAAGAAACGAAAATATACCAAAATCTTCAACAAAGCATCTTCAACAAACATCAAGGTGATTTGTATTATTTTGCAATTTCAATTTCTTCCTCCTTATCCCCGTTTGGCCTCTTCTTTATTTATATTGAAACTATAACCCCTTGGCCTTATTATTTTCCTTTCACCTATTTTCCTCT